>JACEGR010002330.1:0-100564 GCA_014170235.1 Listronotus bonariensis | reverse complement strand
TAGGAATCTTGTGCAACTCCATATTTAGGGACGTGGTCAATCTGTCATCTGTCACCTGTCAAATATCACGTACTTAGAAAATGGTGCCTGTCAGCTGTCACCTGTCATATTTTGCGAACCACTTGGTGTCTGCTTACGTGTATGAGATAAGGCATTGCGCATGCGCGAAAAATGATGTCAATATAACCTAGAAATAAGGCATTGATTGAAATGACATAACCTAAATTTATAAGGATAAGCCTTCGGCCCCACGTCTAGGGCTCCGGGCCCCACGTTTAAGACCCCGGGGGCCCCATGTTCGTAAGTTAGCTTCATACGTCATATACTTTAGTCAACATAACCTTAAACTTATCTTAGCGTCTTACGAATGACATAACCTAGAAATAGGGTATATTATTGATTGACATTAGTTGCAGACACGTGGTTTATTAAATATATCGACAAGATGGTGCTACGTCATTAGGTTAAACTAGTCAACATAACCTCAAACAGTAGGGAGAGATAGAGAGTTTACGGACCTCCGTCCTCCGGAGGAGCTTATTATCTCAAGATCTCTGACGTCATTCGAAATTTAGGAATCTTGCGCAACGCGTTGTTTAGGGTGTGGTCCCTACTATCTGTCAAACCATAAATGTCATCTGTCACCTGTCAAATGTCATCTGTCACCTGTCATATGTCAAAAATCACGTGACTAGGAAAATGGCCGCCATGCGTAGGATACTTGCGCTATGGTCATAAATTGATTTGCGCAAACGCGAAAATTCCAAGTCATGCCGTCCGGGCGCTATCGACTAAAATCGTTATTTAACCTTGATGATGAGTCATCAGCGCGCGGTTTAAATTTTTTAAATATAGTATTACGTCATAGCTATCGAATAGCGAAAACCGCATGACGCCATCTTTAGCCATAAGGACGCTACAGCTGTTTAAATTATGGCGAGAGACACCAACCAGCGAGTAAGACGGTAACCCCATAGCAAAATCAATCATAGCGGCCTTATTATTAAACTTAGAATAATGAAACTTGAACAAAGAATAGTTGCTAACGACAAATAATTTCAAGGTCAAACTTGTCACATGATAAGCCTAAACTTCTAAGAATTACGGCCCCCGGCACCCCGCGCCCACCGCTTAAGCCATCGGTTTAAGCGGAAGGCGTAACAAAACGCATGCGTTAAAATTCATTCTTTTTTAAACAATTTTTTTAATAAATATAACACTAATTTTTTAAATAAATATGTTATTTGAGAGTAAATAGGGCCTTAACAGTTTTTAACGTATATTTCGGTTTCTAGTAGATCGATTTTAGTTGTTCTTTTTGCTAATAATTTAATTTTTATAAATCTACAAATATTAATACTAAAATTTTTAATAATTATGTTATTTGAGTGTAAATAGGGCCTTAACATTTTTAAACGTATATCTTGGCTTCTAGTGGTTTGATTTTAGTCATTCTTTTTTCAAACAATTATTTTTAATAAATATATTAACACTAATTTTTGAAATAAATATGTTATTTGAGAGTAAATAGGGCCTTAACAGTTTTTAACGTATATTTCGGTTTCTAGTAGATCGATTTTAGTTGTTCTTTTTGCTAATAATTTAATTTTTATAAATCTACAAATATTAATACTAAAATTTTTAATAATTATGTTATTTGAGTGTAAATAGGGCCTTAACATTTTTTAACGTATATCTTGGCTTCTAGTGGTTTGATTTTAGTCATTCTTTTTGTAAACAATTATTTTTAATAAATATATTAACACTAATTTTTTAAATAAATATGTTATTTGAGAGTAAATAGGCCTTAACAGTTTTTAACGTATATTAGAAATACAGGGCTGTTTTTGGAAATACAGGGCTGTTTTTAGAAATACAGGGCTGTTTTTGAAAATACAGGGCTGTTTTTAGAAATACAGGGTTGTTTTTGGAAATACAGGGCTGTTTTGGAAATACAGGGCTGTTTTTAAAAATACAGGGCTGTTTTTGGAAATACAGGGCTGTTTTTAGAAATACAGGACTGTTTTTGAAATACAGGGCTCTTTTTGGAAATACAAGACTGTTTTTGGAAATACAGGGCTGTTTTTTAACACATGCGTAAGACCGTCAATAGGAGTGTAAACATGGCGGATTATGAAGATATGCGCCGAGCGCCACGTACAGAGGTTGCGCTCCACGCCTTATGACATAACCTTAAACTTATATAGTTCTTACGCATGCGCGAAAAAATGACGTCAACATAACCTAGAAATTCGGACACTGTTATGATTGAAACATAACCTAAAATTTATTCGGATAAGCCCTCGCCCCGCGTCTAACAATTAGGGCTCCGGCTCCTGCGATAACGCCCCCTACCTAACCGGCTCCTGCGATAACGCCCCCTCACCTAAGCCCTGGGGCCCCACTCGTATACGGTGCCGTATTTTAAAAAACGGTGCCGTATTTAGAAAAACGGCGTCGCTGTTTAAAATACGGCGTCGTTTCTAAAATACGGTGCCGTATTTTCAAAAACGGTGCCGTATTTTAAAAAAACAGTGCCGTATTTTAAAAAACAGTGCCGTTTTTTAAAATACGGTGCCGTATTTTTAAAAAACGGTGCCGTATTTTAAAATACGGTGCCGTTTTTCTTAAATACGGTGCCGTATTTTTAAAATACAGTGCCGTTTTTAAAAACGGTGCCGTATTTTAAAAAACGGTGCCGTATTTTAAAAACGGTGCCGTATTTTAAAATACGGTCACCGTTTTCTTAAATACGGCACCAATTTTAAAAACGGCGCCGTATTTTAAAAAACGGTGCCGTATTTAAGAAAAACGGTGCCGTATTTTAAAATACGGCACCGTATTTAGAAATACGGCACCGTATTTTAAAAATACGGCACCGTTTTAAAATACGGCACCGTTTTTAAAAATACGGCACCGTTTTTAAAATACTGCACCGTATTTTAGAAAAACGATGCCAGTATTTTAAACAGCGGCGCCGTTTTTCTAAATACGGCAGCGTTTTTAAAATACGGCACCGTATACAGAGTGAAGCCCCAGGGCTTAGGTGGGGGGCGTTATCGCAGGAGCCGCGTTAAGTAGGGGCGTTATCATGGATCCGGAGCCCTGATGTTACGACGCGGGGCGAGCTATCAGATAAATTTTAGGTTATGTTTCAATCATAACTGTGTCGAACCTCAGGTTATGTTGACGTCATTTTCGCACGTGCGTAGAACATATGGAGTTAAGGTTATGTCATGGGCGTGGAGCGCAACTCTCAGTACGTGGCGCTCGGCACATATGCTCATAATCCGCCATGTTACTCTATTGACGATCTTACGCATGTTAAAACGGCCTGCACGTTTCAAGAAACGGTCTTGTATTTCAAAAAGCTCTGCATTTCAAAAGCAGTCCTGGCTGTTTCATAAAGCAGCCCTCTATTTCAAAAACAGCCTGACATTCTGAAAACAGCCCTTCTATTTCAAAAACAGCCCTGTATTTTCAAAAACAACCCACATGTCTAAAGAACAACCCTGTATTTTTCAAAACAGCCCTGTATTTCTAAAAACAGCCCTGTTATTTCAAAAACAGCCCTGTATTTCTAATGTACGTTAAAAACTGTTAAGGCCTATTTACTCTAAATAACATATTTATTTAAAGAATTAGTGTTAATATATTTATTAAAAATAATTGTTTAAAAAAGAATGACTAAAATCAAACCACTAAATCAAGACCTATACGTTAACAATGTTAAGGCCTATTTACTCAAATAACATAATTATTAAAGATTTTAGTATTAATATTTAGTAGATTTATAAAGTAAATTGATTAACAAAAGACAACTAAAATCATCTGCATGGTCGAAAACTGATAAGGCTATTGACCTCTCAAATAACGTTTGATATTTATTAAAAAATTAGTGTTAATATATTTATTAAAATAATTGTTTAAAAAGAATGACTAAAATCAAACCACTAGAAGCCAAGATATTACGTTTAAAAATGTTAAGGACTATTTACTCAGAGTAACATAATTATTAAAAGGTTCAGTATTAATATTTGTAGATTTATAAAGTAAATTATTATGCAAAAGAACAACTAAAAAATCGATCTGCAAAACCGAAATATACGTTAAAACTGTTGAAGGCCTATTTACTCTCAAATAACATATTTATTTAAAAATTAGTGTTATATTTATTAAAAAAAATTGTTTAAAGAATGAATTAATGCATGCGTTACCTTACGCCTACCACTTGAAGCCAGATGACAGAAGCGGAAGCTGTGGGTCAGTTGTTGAAGCTTATCATGTGACAGACTGACTGCGAAATTATTTGTCGTTAGCTAACTATTCTTTGTTCAAGTTTCATTATTCTAAGTTTAACAAGGCCGCTATGATTGATTTTGCTAATGAGTTACCGTCATACCATCAGCTGGTTGTGTCTCGCCATATTTTTAAGCGGCTGCAGCGGCCTCGCATAGCTAAGACGGCTGTCATGCGCGACGTTTTCGCTATTCGATTAGGTACTGACGCAGTCTATATTTTAAAATTTAAAGCTGCGCTGATGACTCATCATCAGGTTAAATAGCGATTTTAGTCGATAGCTCCAAGTTGTATGATTTGGAATTTTCAGCGTTTGCTGAATCGAGCACCGCGATGCGCAATATCCACGCATGGCTGACGCTATTTCTAGTCGTAATTCTTGACATATGACAGGTGACGACACGATGACATTGATGACAGATGTATGTTATGGTTTGACGAGATGTGAGGGACCACACCCTAAATACGCGTTGCAAGATTACAAATTTCGAGGTGACGTCAGAGATCTTGAGATAATAGCTCCTCCGGAGGACGGAGATCCGTCAAACTCTCTCCCTGCGCTGAGGTTATGTTGACTAGTTCTAACCTAATGACGTAGCACCATCTTATCGACCTATATATGGTAAACCGCGTGATCTGCCAATGTCAATCAGTAATATACCCTATTTCTAGGTTATGTCATTCGTAAGACGCCAAGATAAGTTTGGAATTATGTTGACTAAAGTATGATGACGTGTGGCTTAGCTTTTATGTGAGGACCCCGGGGCTTAAACGTGGTCTGGGCCTAGACGTGGGGCCGAAGGCTTGTCACTTATAAATTTGGGTTATGTCATTTCAATCAATACCTTGTTTCTAGGTTATATTGACATCATTTTCGCATGCGCATGCCTATCTCGCTACGCGTAGGCAGACACCAAGTGGTTCTGCAAAATATGACAGGTGTCAGCTGACAGGCACCATTTTCTAAGTACGTGATATTGACAGGTGAGCAGATTGACCACGTCCTAAGCTATGGAGTTGCACAAGATTCCTAAATTTTAAATGACGTCAGAGATTTTGACATATGACAGGTGACAGATGACATTTGACAGATGACAGGCATCATTTGACGAATTGACCACGCCCTAAATAACGCGTTGCGCAAGATTCCTAAATTTTAAATGACGTCAGAGATTTTTGACATATGACAGGTGACAGATGACATTTGACAGATTGACCACACCCCAAAATAACGCGTTGCGCAAGATTCCTAAATATGACGTGCATGCGCAGTAGCATCAAAGTTCCTAGTAGGTCTGGCGTAGTCGCGCCCAAAAAGTTCACGCCCAAAGTAAGGGATACACTACTGTGGTTCAAACCGTATTCGAACCGTTGCAATTTTTTGTTTAGGTTATGACTATGATTTTTACTTTTTAGGGTTAATATGTACTTTAGTTTACACACAATATAAACATTTATCACTTGCCATGTAAAATGTTTACAAGAAATGACCAAAAACAGCGTTTTTAATGAGTACGATGCATACGCCCGCCCGACAGAGATAGGTATATTGTTTTTAAACCATTGTCCGGGATGTATTGAAACACGGTTAAATACGCGACGTACATGACGTCACCGTTTAGCAAGAAAATGTAATGTTTTTAAAATGTTTTGAACCGTATAACAACAAAAATTGGCTTTAGTAAATATTTTACCAGTTTTGTAGAATTAGGTAAAATTCATTTGATTTAAATGTTTCAAAAAGCTTTTAGAGGCTCCAATCAAACCAAAAGATTTACCAAGAAATACAAAATTAGTTAGGGATTTTTTAAATTTTTCCACAATTGTAAATGATAAAAACTTTTTTTCCGACTATTCAAAAATGTATACATTATTAATGTAATTTTAAACAGGTAATATGGCTTATTATACACGGCCATTACTCACGCTCATTAGGTACCCAAATCCATTACCCACGGTTTTAAGGTGCTTTAAAGTGTGCGTAAAAACGATAATTTGTATAAGTTGTCGAAAACCTCGTTTTCTAAATATGATTTTTAGCCAAGGCCATAATTTATTAGTTGCAAATGAGTATAAAAATATTGAAAAAGTACGTAAAATTAACAAATAATAAAATAAATTACATTCGATTAAAAATTCGCAGTAGGCTATAATACCGTGTGTGCCATGGCTGCCAAAATAGTCTGTCACAAATCGGAAACAATAAATTTATGTTGTTTTAAAATCTTTTGAGTAATATATTAATAGTAGTAAAAAAGTCCGCATCCAGCACAAAATACTCACTTCCCTCTTGTATGACTTACAACACTCTCATACAGCTCGTGCTGCAAAAGTCATACTCGTAAGAAATGAATAACATTCCGTGCTTGTCTCATAATAGACTATTATAATGGTATACGCTTTATTTGTTTTTACTCTATTAAAAAAAAATTGCTTGACTGCAGGACTTTCTCATGAGTGATAAAAATAATATAGTATCAAAAAATATATATATATTATGGCCTTTCATTTTGATTCAACAAGTTTATACTAAAAAGTGGGAGTGGTCTATTTCTCAAAGCGCAACGAAATTTATTATCTCCCTTATATGAATAACGATGGTCATTTCTTTATTCTTTGACTATCAAGAATATTGGATATTCGTCATATTTGTCATAAAGATGGCTAAGAAAATAAATTGGTTTGATTTTCAATAAAATTATTTTACGTATTTTTGTGTCTAGACGTACTTAAGATATACATATTTAATGTGGTAATTATTATAGGGAAAAAATGCCTTAAAATAAATAAAACAGTATTACTGGTAACCAAAAATTAAAAAATACAAATTTTACTTAAAATGTATGCTTAAAACTTATATACAATACAGGGTTTCCCACTGGGAACTGCTGTAATTGATTTCTCAAAAGGTAGGGTTTGAAAAATTTCGAAAATTAGGCAACATAATAAGGTCAGTTGGGGACATACGATAATATTTTAATAATTCTAACAGTTCCAGTTATACTGCAAGTTAATGTCAACTTCCTTATTTTAAATGGAACACCCTACATATATTTTATTTTTAGATTCTGCCTAAAATTCTAAACATATTATATATGTATATAAATTACGGACTTGAGTTTACAAATAAATTTTACACTACACTACGGTCTGAGCTGCCATCCCGTCTCCCGACGCCAAGCCTCTCTATTAAAGGCATCTTCTTCATTTAAGTTACGGGCATCCTTTGTTTTTCGTATTATTTCATTCCATGATCTTCTTAGTCTTTCCCTTTTACTTTTTCTTTCAGGAGTCTACTCAAATACTCTCTTTGGCCATCTCTCTGGTGACATTCTTAGCACATGCCCGAACCATTTTAGGCCTCTCTTTTCTGCACGCTGTACAATTGTTTCCTCCGCTCTTATAACTTGTCGGACATGTTCGTTTGTTCTTTGGTCCAGCCTGGTTATCAGGTAGTCCATTTCAACTGTCGTCACCCTTCGCACCCATAGGTCGGACCCGTACAACAGTACCGACTCTACCGGCCCAATCGTTTTTTAGTTTTTATTGATAGATGACGGTGTTACCAAAGGCTATTAAGACATCCTACGACTCTTCTACTTTTTTCGAGTCGGGTCTTTACTTCTTCTGCGCCTAGTCCTTCTTTATTAATAATTGCACCCAGGTATTTAAAGCTATTGACTTGGTTGACAGTTCAATCATCTTTAATTAATATTTTAAAATCGGCGTTGGTGTTAACTGCTGGACATTCAGTTTTTGAAGAGTGACTTGTAGGTCCCACTGGGAAAATGCTATTTTGTCCTTTTAGCATGAACTCAAGGCCATAGTTGTTGTTTTAAAAGGTTCTGATAGTTTGTTTCTTATTTTAACATAGACGATGCTATCCTAATACAGCTCCTTTATAATTTTTAGAATAGATGGATCTGTCTCTAAATGTTACAGTGCTTTCCATAGTTTGCATCTTGGGATGAAGTTGTAGGCTTTTTCGAGGTTAATAAACGCCAGTATTTTCTGGCCAACAGCAATCTATTTTTTCAGTACTTGTTGCAGCACAAACAAGTTATCTATGCACGAGGGATCCAGAACAAATCCGCTCTGGTCCTCTCCAACTTTGTGTCCGATATTTTTCTTTAGCTTGGTGTTTAGGACTTTTCCAAATAGACAACTTATTGTACAGTTGATACTGAGTCCTCTGTAGCATCCTGGATTGTTGCGGTTACTTTATTTAAATATTTACACCAAGTAGGATTCCCTCCATTGACTCGGCACGCTAATTACCTCACAGCACAGATTCATTAGTCTGACTAGATGCCTTAAGAGCTTGTTTCCACCATGTTTAAGAAGCTCTGCGGGAATATTACCTGGGCCGGGTGGATAATAAATATTTTGTGCGTCATCCACGTTAGATCCTCATTTCTTTTTTTTTTTTTTTTTTTGGTAGACTCTCCCAGAGCTTCCTTTGCGGCCTTGATTATTGCAAACTCTTCATTGGCATCTTAAGATACAGTCATTTCATTCAAATAACTATCGAGTCTATTCTGATACAAAACTTTAATGATGATAATAGAAAAGTTCCAACCTAAACCTTCTACGATCTTCAGGAGGTATTTCCAATTCTTCGTCGTTATTATTTGTCGGAGTCTTTTTGGTCACTGTAAAAGGCACCAAGAGTCTGGCGCACACCAAATAATGGTCAGAACTAAAGTAGTTTACTTTAATTTTAGTTGATGACGATGACATTTTATTATGTAGTCTACAATTGACTTTTCTAAACATATTAAAGCCTCATGTTCACGGTGATAGTTTTCGCGATAGTTGCTTTTATGATAGTGACTGTCACATAAACTATCGTGAACTATCACTATGTTAATAATTAAATAGTAGCTATCATACTGTCGTGATAGTACTTTCGCACTTTCTCGCTGACCTAGATAGTTCGGCGAAACTTTTATGATAAAAGTTGTTTTTGGCTCACGAACTGCACGTGGTAGTAATTTTTACAATAAATCTTAAAAATTATCGTAGAAACTGTAAAGAGAGTAAAAATGAGCCGTAGGCAATTTGACATAATACATTTGTTGTAAAAATATAAAAGTTTTCATGTTTATGAAAAAAAGTTCTCCCGATTTTAAAAAACAGAGCAAAGATGGACCATGCTGAAGAAATTCTGCTGCCTTTATCACTTTTTACATTAATAATAATATTAATAATAATAATACATTGGTTACTATTATGATTTATACGTGTAGACACCTCAATTTTATAATACGACTATCGAGGTTACTATCATGAGAGCACTTTCACAAGGGAACTATCACCGTGAGAACGAGGCTTAACAATTAATAAGTACAGGGTTGTCAAAAATAATCGGTAAAAATTATATTGACAAAAACCTAAAAAGTCAATTATTTTAATTAGAGAATCCTATCTTTTAATACCTTATTTAATTAATCCTTAAAAATAAGGGCAAGTTTGCATAAGAATGTCTATTTTAAAAATGTATTGTTTTTGAAATATAACCAATTTAATATTATTTATTTATTCTAACTATGCTTTTAAGTACAGTTAGATACGGTGTAGTTGGCTATGAACAGCATTTTGTCATCAGGACCAACTAGAAGTCAAACTACTAAAAACTAAACATTTTGAAAACTCTAAATATTTAGAATGGACATCCTTATACAAACTTACCCTTATTTTCATTGCTTTATAGGATAAGGTATTAAACGATAAAGGTATTTATTTGAAAAAAATAACTTAAAACGTTTTCGTAAATATAATTTTTAACGATTTAATGTATTTCCTGACCAGATAGAAAAAATTGACAAAAATGTCTTGGGCTCGATTTTCGAAATTAGATGAATGGTGAAAACCGCATCCCGAAATCTTTATCAGTATCCGAGATATAGGGCGTTTTTAATTTTTTGACTATTTTGAAAAAATTCGTAGGTCCGTCATATTTGAAAACTTCCCAAAACGGTGTAAACATTCTTAAGGCACTTTTTTGAGTGGAATCCATTGGACTACTCAGATTTTTTAAATATTTTTAGTTTCGTTAAAAATATAAAGTTAGTTTTTTTATATAAATCATAGTTGGCCATGATTTGTTCCGAATCCTTGAACCTCCCACAGACTTAATATACATATTGCTCAAAACTGTAACGTTAGTAGGCGCGTGGGGGTCAAATTGACCCCCAAGCGCAAAAAACGTAAATTTTTTAAATAAATGCTGTTTTTATTTTGTGATTTTGGTTATCAGGCATATACCTAACGAGCTTTGGGAAGGTACCCGGAGATTTTTTCCTAATTTTAAACAATCATAAAGCTATTACAAAAATGACAACGCTGGGGGTCAATTTGGCCTCCGCGCGCCTACTTAAGGGTTAATAAGATAGGGATTTGACCCTGCCGCGAAATGGTTTTATTTATTTACGCGAAAACTGTGTATCAAATGAAAGTAGTTAAGAGATCAAATTTGTAGTCAAACTAAATGGGAATTTTAAAAAGTATTTTTATTTTAGAAAAAATGTGTTGGCGTACAATTTTTTTTCTTAAAAAACCCCTAAACCCTCATGAACGACATTGGTAATTTTTTTTTTCTTGTATGCCAAATATTTTTTTGGTGCATAGGAAGCATATTGAAATTAGTATAGAAGTTATTATAAAAACAAAAAACAATATATTTTTTAAAGTTTTAACACCCTGTAGTTTAAAAACTAAGACGTTTAGGACATACTCTTTAAATTATATTTTTATTGGATTAAAATAATTTTAAACGAGAGCTAATGAACCTGTGTTTAGAGTTAGTTTGGACGGATGTTTTAGGAATTGTTGCAAGTCTGAACACGGCCTAAGATTCTTAAATAAGATTACCTTTGGCTTTGAACCAAGATATATTAAAACAATTAGCTAAAAAGTAGTTGGGAGCCAATATTTGGTAACTGTTTAGGGAAACATATTTTTGAAAACCTTGTATACAAAAATAATGTAATTACAGAGTTATTAAATACATAAAATTGCTAAGCAATTATAAATGAAATTGGAAAACATTTTTAATACGTTATAATACATGTACTATCTATTAAAGTAAATGTTACATTAAGAAATAAAACAAGCCAAATAAAAAAAATGCTCTAATATTTATTTTTTCCACCACTTTGATTTCCAGCTTAAAAATCTTTTATATTTTTCACCGGTATTAAACTGGGGAAACCAGAATAAATATTTTGCTGTTTTAATTAACTTTTTATTACATTCTGGCTTCCATTGCGGGTAAAAAATGTCATCTGTTTTGGATTTCCTTTTCTTATTACCTCTTTTGTAAATAAAAATGATATTTTTTAAAGTAAATTAATTCATGGTTGGAATAGTTACGACATAGCTGCCATATTGTAGGCCTGTTTTTTTAACTTTAGGAACCATCAGCCATGGGTTTAAATAAGATAAGTGTCAGGACCAGTGCCGGTACAATAGTGTTTATGGTCGGGCTGAACATAACCCCAACGATCCCATGGCCGGGCGTTATCTGGTGAAATGTATGGGGATGCCGGGCAAAAATTTTGTATTTAATCAAACTGCAGTAATATGAGTCAATTATACCACGCTTTAAATTAGAATAGGGTAGCACAGTTTTAAGGTTTGATAACATATAACCACACCGAGTCCTGCACCGTATCACGGCCGTTACTCGGTTTTGAAATGTACCGTTGCAGACAAATGCCGTAGGTATAATATCACCACTTCGTGCCCGATAACATACGCCTCACCGCATTTTAACAAGTTAATAAACTTGATTTGGTTTCTTGAAATTTTAATTTAAATAAAAAACTTATAAAAAAATAACAATGTATTCGTTATTTTTACTCACATATTATTTACAAGATGTAACAATTTAATTAATTTTACACTTTTCAATACTTATAAAATCACTTTTTTGTATTATTTGTTTACAACCAACCATTAACTATAAACTTTTAATTTTTATACGTAATGAACTAAAATAAAAGGTGACGCCCGTACAACCGTTCGGTAAATATCGGCGCTATCCGATGTATGATTTCCTTTCCTGGGCATGTTTCAGACCGTATGAGACACGGTTTTGCTGCGATGGGGGTCTTGTCGGACATCGGTGCGTTATTTGTGGCCAGACTTATATCCTTACTACACTTAAAATTTGGAAAAAAGAAACAGAGATAAGAAGGAAAAACTGTTTTATTTAAACAAAAAGAAATACATAAACAATAGATTTTGCTTGACAACAATGCTTTGTATGTTTTTAAGGGCAAATAAAGTGCTTTTAATTTTCTCTCATTAGTTTGCCCCACTTTCCTCTATCACTGTAAAATCGGGCTCGGTACGGGTATGAGTGGCCCGACCTTTATCCAGAGACCAGACCGCCTGTCAAGCTAAGTTCAAGCGCGCCAAGTGTAATATTAAATGAAGATTTTTTTCCTAATTTTCGTTGTAAAATTACCCCTTAAACTTTGTCGGTTGAGTTACTCGACACTCTGTATACCTTTCTGGCATTTAGTTTCATGGTATTATCCAAGTTGTGAAAAGTGTATTCCTTAAGGTACCTATCCACCAAAGCAACAACGGGAACCTTTTTGTTACTAAATGTATCTTTGTATTCCCAAATTGCGGAACAAATGTCAACAAGTTTAAACTTTTTGTCTCCACTAAAGCAACTAAAATCGGGAACATTTTTAGTTTTGTTTATTGTTTTTTACGCCTTCACATTGTCAACTTTGAGAACTGAATTTCTCCACCGAAGCAACAACTAAATTTGTTTTTACGTGTTTCTACCTTTCTTTTGATCTTAATAACTTGAAATGGAAACACGAAACATAAAGAAACATTTTCATTTGTTGCTACAACAATGACTAACTTATAGAAATAGAAACTGTGTTTACTTACCAATTTTGTAATATACAATTTTTTATTTCCGAGATTTTTACATTTAAAATTGCGTATGGGTTGTTATTTAAGGTCCACAAAAGAGAAAATATTAGAATAACCATCATAAAAGATACTTTGCTAAAAATGAGCGAAACAAGTGGATTCTGATGGTAGCAATATCGGATAAAATGTCGACGAACAAGACAAAAAATATAGAGATGAACCTGAAAAGCAAAAAAATATTTTGCGATGACAACTTCTTAGATGGTAAAAGTCGCTACAAATGATCAAGAAGATTCTATGTTGCCTAAGAATACACCCACGTCTCAATATACTAGAACAGAATCTTTTGTAAAGCATGTTTTGTACAACTTTTTGATGTATTTTGTTTTGAATAGTTTATTTTATCTTTCTATAACTAAAAACGGCGTGTTGAAGTTTTTTTTTATAAGCTTATAAATATATTTTGTTGCATTTTTAACACAAAATACGGAAATTAAAAATATGTAAAAATCCTATCCGTGTGCAATATTAAAAACCAAAAATTTTTGTTGCTTATACATATATGGTGAAAAAAACGACAACCCGTCAGAAATGACCGGTGCCGGTAAACTGTTGTTACATTCCAGAAACGGCACTTCTGTGGTTAAATTGGTAATACTTTAGTTTTACTTCTATAAAAAAATAGTTTTTCTTTAAAAAGATACATCATCTTTAAGTTTATATTAAGAGTTTCGGTAAAATATTCGTAGGTGACAAACGTTTCTCCCAGTTATATTTTCTGCTTATTAATCAATTAAAAAATATAAAATTAAAACAGTAAAACCATATAAGACAATCCGGGCGCTTACGGCACAGCAAAATAAATAATTATTGGGGTAAGGTTAACTATTATTTGGGCGGTTTTTTTTAGATTTTATAGACATTGAGAGAGAGAGAGAGAGAAAACCGATAAAATAGGTGGAAACCGCCGATAATCACAAATTAATTCAGATTTTAACGGCTTTTATATTGGGTTAGTAAAAAGTACCTGCAGCTTTTAAATATCTTTTAAGCCACTAAAGCTACATTTATCAAATTTGGTATATAAAAGGTACCAGGCCTAAAGACTTTAATAGAAATATCGGCACCTTTGCCAGATTTTTTAATTTCTGTGCTACACTTTATATTTTTCGTTTTTTAAAATACTTTTTAATTATAATAAATTTTACAGGCCAAGTTTAATAGGTTTACAACTTTTCAAAATTCCATTTTAACTATCTGCTAATATGTGACAACACCACATTATAGCTAAAAAGTTAAGACACCCTAAAATATCTCTAAAACGACTAAAGCTACGTTTACAATTTTCGGTATTTAATGGTTTCTGACAGGTCCAATTGATCAGTGATATTGTTGTTGTTGCCAAATTTTCAAGTTTTGCGTTATACGTAAAATTTTCGGTATTTTAAATAGAATTGCCCTATTTAAATCTTTCAAAATTCAGCCTTTACAAGTAACCGAGGTATGACAACACCTTAACTTTATTATAATTTGGCAACAATGCTAATATCACTCATCAATAAGGCATGTCTAAAAACTTCCAAATAACAAATTTTGTAAAGACAGCTCTAGCCGTTTCAAAGATATTTAGGCGGTAACCCGCTTTTGCTGGCGGTGTAGTTTATTATATCTTGGCTACTAATAGGACAGAATTTTAAAAATCTAAAAATCTGTCAAATTTGATCCGCCTTATTTAATGCAACAAAAATAAATATGGCATTTCATTTAAAAACCGGAAAATGTACGTTTAGCAGAAGATTGGCAAATTTGGCAAGGGGTCGTCCATTAATCACGTGAGGCTTAAAAGGGGGGCGGGAAAAATCACTTTATAGCACTAGGGGGAAGAAAGGGTGTAGTGAAAAAATTACCTGAATTTTTTTTTCGTTATATGTGCGAATTCGACCCAAAACCAAAAGGCTTGCAAATTTAATGTCCATCCAAATACTTTTTACTAGCGGATCCGTGTCCACTTTGTTAAGCGTAAATATCAGAACTTTCTGTTTAGTCATAGTAAAATATAGCCTATAACACTCTGAAAAGTGTAGCTTTCTAATGGTGAAAGAATTTTTATATTAGATTTAGTACTTCCGATAATTAGCGGCAACAAAAAAAAACCCACAAACAAACCCACAAAGTTACAAACTCTAACTCTTTATACAGGATGTTTCTACACAAATGCAAAAAATTTTAGGAGGTAATTTTTCACCAAAAATAAGAAAAAAACTTCATATGAATATATGTCCTTAACGTCTTAGTTTTTCAACTACTGGGTGTTTAAAATGTTCTAAAATGTATTGTTTTATAATAACTTTAATTTTAATTACCATTCAGATATTTTAAAACTTTGGGAGACGCACCCTTGCACCGGAAGACATGTTTAGGCATAAAGAAAAAAATAAATGGTAACCAGTGTAATCCATAAGGGGTTTATAGTAAAGATTTTTTGAAAAAAATGGTACGCCACTGCTTTTTTCTGTTTAAATCCTCAATCAGTTTGGCACAAATTTGATATTTTAACTTTTTTGTTTGATGTACGGTTTTCGCGTAAATCAATAAAATCCATTTTTGCATGGTCACTGTGTATTCCTAACATAAAATTCTACTTAAAAAAGTTAACCCTCGTTATTTATTCTTTAATTAAATAGTAATTTGACCGTGCCGAGAAATGGTTTTCATTTATTTACGCGAGAACCATACATCAAACAAAAAAAGTCAAGGAATCAAATTTGTTTTAAACTAAATGATTTATTTTAGAAAAATCCAGTGGCGTACCATTTTTTTCTTTAAAAATAATTATCTTAAACCCGTCATAAACGACAATGAATGGGATATGAAAGTTATTATTATGTTAATAAAACAATATTTTTAAAAAATGGTAAAACCCCGTAGTTCAAAAACTAAGACGTTAAGGACATATGTTCATATGAAGTTTTATTATCTTTTGGTAGAAAATCACCTTCCAAAATTTTTGCAGTGGTTTAGAAACACCCTCTATATTAGAATAGATAACGGTTCTTTTTTTTTTAGGAATAAAATGTAAAAATATAGTAAAAACTAATAATAATACATTTTGTACTAAAAAATGCACGTGATAAGTGATGACAGGGGTAGTTTAAAAACCCCACTAATTATCACTAGGGGGGAAAATCCGTTTAAAAACATCACGTAAGTAATGGACGTCCCCCAACAGTGTCGATATGACTATTAAATTCCCCAGGTCCAAAACACCCTAGATACCAAATAGGTAGCTTTATGGCGGTTTAAAGATATATACAGAGTGTTACAAATTCTACTCCCGCCGTGCAATATATCGCACATCATTATTCTACCCTAAGAGACCGCGTGCAATATATTGCACGGTCAATCTAATGTATTTTAACGTTATCAAAAGATCGTTCGGTCTGCTTGGAGATTTTGGTTTATTCGTTTTGGGCTAAAGAAACAACTCAAATTTATTTTTTTGATCTGGCTAATGGTTGAAGGCATATTATGTAGATGGCGCCAGGGTGTACTTAAACATTTGGCCAGCTATAAGAAGAAGCGGGAATGCATCATTTGGAGTGATCCACGCGTTTAGACTTGTATTTTAGTAAGCTAGTAGGTTTTGGCTGTGTTTTTTTGTGGGTGCTATGAATGGTGATGGTGAACCTGAGGCGAGGAAAGCACAATGATAGAAATACTTTTAGTATATAATACGAGTTTATGGGTCCTATTTGATATTATGCTCTTTGCAGTTTGGTTACCAGCACCCGTATTATGTAACTCTATAGAGAAGAAATTTGCCCATGTTTTTTTCTTAATATTTTAAACAAAAAACACATAACATTTCTCTAAATTAAAGCCTATTGATTATTTTCAAATGCCTTAGTTATCTTTATGTGGTTTCTAGTAAAGTTTCTTCCGTGAATAGGCGGGAGTCGATACGACGTTTAACTAGCTACTATCATCATCTTTAATTTTCTGATTCCCGATAATGATAACTAGAAAACGAAACGTGTATCGAAAAATAAAAATATTTTCTAAAAAGCCAAACAAGTACGTGAAGAAATACTAATGATATTTAAAAATCAACAGACCTCAAAAAAATGGATCATTAGAACACAGAATAATCGCCGGGATGTTATTCGCGTCAGCATTAGGAAGCAAACTTCAACATTTTGACTCTCCATCTCTTATAATAACCAGAAGCAATGCTATACATTAATTTATGTACCGCTTTGCGCGTACTTTGCAACCCAGTTGGCGAAAATGAATAAAGACGACGGTTTTCTTTTCTATAATCAAGCATTTCCGCCGACATGTCAGTGGCAAATGGTATAGCAAACTTTCTTAAAAAACTATTCGAGTAGATCGCTACAACTATTTTAACATAGTTAGTCGCTACGTGTATTTTATACACACATGGAAAACTGGACTATTTTTGTGAATTAATACTGAAAAATAGCAAAAATAATGATCTTTATAAAATATAAACTTTATTTTTCATCCAATATTGCACGAAAAATCAACATTAAAACATTAAACAAATAAAATAAAAAGACAGTTTTTCAATTTTTACTGGTCTTCGTACTCGTTTTCTGGATTTTGGCACTCGATACAGGTATGGATTGTCTCAACATGTTCTTTGCATGCCAATCTATGGCAGCTACTGCACTTTATTGTTGTCACTCTATTTTTTTCCAGTCGCAAAGGGAGCATCTTCCTCTGGCCTTCTCAGGTATTTCCTTTTCAGGATATTGCGGTTTGTATTTTGCTAACACCTGCTTTACATCCAACGGTAAATTTCTTATTTGAGCTCTTGCAATTAACTGAGGCTTCATAAGAGAAAGGGCAAGGTTTTTCAAGAAAATTCTTCGCTCCTTACGTTGGTCTGGATAGAGGAAATTGAATACTATGTTACAGTTTATACCTGCCGTATCAAGTATTCTAAAAATACCACCAATGGCCACCTTTGCGTTCTTCTTTGAACGGAATAATTGCCACACATTTGGTCCACTGCATCGATTCCTTCTTTGGTGGAATTATAAAACATAACAATATCTGGTTTGTTACTCTGTGGATCCATCCCATCATCATCATGCATCGATGACAGTAAAATAACAGATTTGTTCTTTTTTTTGCTATACGAAACGAGGGTAACATCATTTTGAAAAGCAAAAATTGAAGAAGGGCTAGGTCTTGTTTTGTTAGGCAGAAGTTCCAAAGGTATTTCCCGCTTGTTTTTTTTTTAAAGTACCTACTAAAGTGATCTTTTTAGCCAGTAGTTCCTTACTCAAAGGATAACTGGTATACCAATTATCACTTGTCAAATTTCGATTTTTTCCTTTATAAGGTTCACATAGTCTATGTACAATTGCTGTGGGGGTATTGTCCGTCATGTACGGCCCTGGCGGCTGCTTACCGCAATATAACTCCATATTGCTAACATAAAAGTTTTGGAATCGCATACGGCAAAAATTTTCAAACCATATTTGGCTGGTTTTTTGGGGTTATACTGAATAAAACTACAACGCCCTCGAAAGGCAACTAGCATTTCATCAATAGTGAGGAATTCTCCCATACTGTAGTTAGCCTTACACTGAGTAATAAATTTCTCAAAAACTGATCTAATTGGGGCCATTTTATCAGTTTGTCGCCTTAAATGTCGATCAGTAATGTCATCGAATCTAATTGCGGTAAGTAGAAACAAAAATCGTCTGGAGCTCATGCATGCCCGGGAAATTTCAATGCCTGTACCGTCTGATGACCAAAGTTCTTGAAAATTTGTGTGACCCTGCTTTTTACTCCAATTAGGAAAAGAAGTCCAAAAAATGACAACAGTTCTTCTGTTGTCGTTTCTTTAGCATCTCTTGCTCTCGCAAAATTTGCTTGCTTATTTCTTATGAAAATATTTGTACAAGTTACTATGTCTTCAATTATCTTGTCAGTAATAAATTGAAAAAAGGCTGACATCTCGTCAGTAACTGTTTCTTTACTAATTTTCGGCGCAGGAAATATCTTTATAATATTTTTCTTACTTGTTTTTGCGTACTTACTAATGATGGGATGCTTTTTCCATATTGTTTTCTTATCTTTTCCTAAGTAAGACAGTGTTCCATCTTCCATTTCTTCTTCAAAGTCCATATTCTCTGGTATTTCAATTGCATCTTCTTCTTCACAGGTTTCTTGGCTGCCATATTCTATCTCTTCATCTGATGCGTCTTCGTCATAATCTTCTACTAGTATATTATCATCTGGAGGCTCATTCATTATTGCATTTGCTAAATTTTCTAGTTCTTGTTCCGTTAATTTATTTGGATTCCTTATAATAACGGTATCCCTAAAAAAACAGTGGAAATGAAGTAAAATATGATTCAAAATTAAAAAAAACACCTATCAAAACACAAAAATTATACTTACATTATTAGTCGCTACGAGTATTTTATTCACACGATAAGAATAAAGCCACTGTACTACCCTAACCGTTGCGATTGAAGGCTTGTCGCTTACTGACGATGCAGTCGGGAGTCTTCGCTTGGGTTAGGTTGACGTTGAAGTGAAAATCACGTCGCGCTAAAAAATCGCGCGGTTTTAAGTAAACAGTGTGTATTTTTTACACGCTAGCGACTATCCATGAGCAGTTTTTTTTCCTATTTGTAATTTTTTTCTTTGATCCTTTTACAAAAATCTACATATTGCTAATATGTTGCTAGACAATTTACTTTACGACCGGGCGTAAAATACAATTTTACGCCACATTTGAGGGCGTAAAATTGCACTTTTACGCTCTAGGGCAAAAAGTGTATTAAAAACGCCCGTATTTATAAATTAGGGCGTAAAATAGCACTTTTACACCCTAGGACAAAAAAGTATCAAAAACGCCCGCATTTATAAATTTATAAAACAATAATAAAATTAAATAATGACCCACTTTATTTTGGTAAAACAACCATTTATTTAATTAAACATATGTTAAAAGTTTACTGATTACAATTTAAAAACATTAAAAGCTGGGAAATTTCCTCCTAACTACAAAGAATGCTTGTATAATAATTTCAGTCGTACAAAAATATTGTTTGCACCTCTGGCGTAAAGCACTTTTACGCCCACGGGTGATTGCTGCCTTCGCGGAGCTTGGGCGCAAAAGTGCTATTTTACGCCCTTGGTACAAAAATAACAATGCTTACTTTTTCCGATGCTATCAAAATTCACTGATGACCTTTGTCAAAGTCAATCAACAATACGTGATAATTTGAAACCATAATGACGTGTTATACCAACTCCAAAAATTACAAAAATTTATATAGGATGTTTCTAAACAAATGCGAAAAATTTTAGGAGGTGACTTTCCACTAACCAAAAAATTAGATTTTTTTTAATTTGAACATATGTCCTAAACGTGTTAGTTTTTGAACTACAGGGTGTTAAAATTAAAAAAACAAAATTTGGTTTTTAGTTATTACAGCTTTTACACCCATTCAGATATTTTTAAAAAATTTGGGAGACGGATTTTTGCACCAACATAAATTTTTTGGCTTGCAAAGAAAAAATAATTTTTATTAGTGTCTTTCATGAGGGGTTAAAGGTAAATATATTTTAAGAAAAAAATAGTACGCTACTGCATTTTCCAAAAATAAAATTATAGTTTTAGGTCCTCATTTAGTTTAGAACAAATTTGATCTCTTGACTTATTTTTGTTTGATGTACGTTTTTCACGTTAATAAATAGAAACCATTTCTCGGCATGGTCAAATTCCTATCTAATTAAAGAGTAAATATCAAGGGGTAATTTTTAATGTAGAATTTCATATAAGAAATACAAACTGACCATGCCAAAAAATGATTTCTATTGATTTACCCCAGAGCCGTACATAAACAAAAAAAATCAAGAGATCAAATTTGTTCTAAACTAAATGAGGATTACAAAAATCCAGAAGAAAATATTTACCCCAAACCCCTCAGGACAGGCACTGGTAAACTTTTTTTCTTGTATGCCAAAAAATGTATTTTGGTGCAAAGGGTGTGTCTTATACATTTTTTAAAAATATCTTAATTTATGGTATTTAAGCTATTATAAAAAACAAGATTTAAAAAATAAACTCTAAATTTTTTAAAAATATCTGAAATTATGGTATTTAAGCTATTATAAAAACGATATTTAAAAAAAAACTCTAACACTCTGTAGTTTAAAAACTAAGACGTTTAGGATATATGTTCATATAAGTTTTTTTCCTATTTTTGGTGAAAAATCCCCTTCTAAAATTTTTCGCATTTGTTTAGAAAAACCCTGTATATAATACATTGAATTCTTGCCTAGCATCACGTCGCCGTCCCGCCTGGCGTTCTACGGGCGCAAGGCCGTATTAACTGTATGAGGCACCCTAGGCTAGAATTCCCGAAGCTCTTATTTTGCACGAAAAAATTTTTGAAGAGCAAAAGAGCAGCAAAAAAAAAGGTCTTTACCCTCCGTTGCGCCTATTTTCAGTGTCAGGCGCCTAACTTCACCACCCGAAATAAAATTTGGTGACCAAAAAAAAGGTCATTCCCTCCTTTTCCCCTATTTCATTTATTTCAAAGCACCCTATTCACAGAGAAATTTGTTCTAATCCCCACCCAACCTAAACTTTTTTAAAACTCCCCTGTCTAGCGCCTATTACTCCCCTATCTGGCGCCTATTTTTTCATGGCGCCCTAGGCTGTGGCCTAGTCAGCGTAATGGATAGTACGGCACTGCACGGGCGTGTACTCATATGACATTAATGCGCTGATGTCCCGCGAACGTCACGTCATGCTCGCTGTTTGCCGGAAGCTTAGGAAAAAACTACCTTTACTTTGAATAATTTAGAAAAGTATAAAAAAAGGGTTCTTATATTAGGTCAGCAGAAAATTATAATAAAACACGTAACGAAATAGGCACGGTTCGGCTAGTATAAGATAAAAAGTAATTTATTAGGGGATCGTAGTTTGCCAAAGACGAATGTTAGGACGAGGAAAACATTGTTATAAAAAAAAGACATATTCTAACAACAAAAAACATAACTTAAATATATATATTGTAGAGGTCATGTTCCTCCAAAATTTAATTGCCCCACTGCGTGCCATAATTCACTGCGTTTAATTGCTTCAGATCTAATTATCCGAGACCGATTGTTATCAAGGTAAACTAATGCAGCAGGTCGTCTTATGTTGTAAGTAGCAGAATCCTAACTGACCATGTGACAAGCAAGCGTGAATTTGAATACCAAATTATGTGTTTGTTGTATACAGAGTGTATCCTAACTTTGGTACGAAAATTTAAAAAAAATTATTTGTTTTGTTCTTTTATAAAAAAGTTTCCATAAACACATGATCAAAAATGCTTCGTTTCTAAAGCCGGCTACTCATTACGCGGTACTTGGCGAGTAACTTGACTCGGAATATATTTGTCAAGTATTTATCGAGTTCCAAGTAAGCTATTTATATTACGCGTCTACTTATAGAATTGCATGTTTTTGGAAAGTACATGTAAAAAACAACAAGTAATTTTTAAAGATGAACGAAAGTGAAACGACAGTTTGAGCTGCTTTTGTAATAATCAGTTGTGGTTATATTTTATTAAAAAAATAGATAAAAAGAAGTGCAAGTGCGCCAGCTCTTTTGCATATGACACCATCAAATAGCTAGTACCCAATATAATACCACTATTACACCAAAAAAATTCGAAGTCTTTAAAAAAACGTTTAAAGACATATCCACAGCTTAACAACGTGCCGCCCAACAATATTCGACTTAAAATATTAAAACGCAAATATTGATAAAATATGCCAATTGGACTTTGTTAGTTATTTCCCGCGACCCTTTAATTCTTACTTGCCAAATAACGCGTAATGTAGCGCCGGTAAATAAATTGCTAAGTCAAGTACTAGGCTCCTTTGACTTGTGATTGTTTTCCGCTACAGCTCGGAAAGTGCAAGTAACTTGCCAAGTCTAAACGAGTCGTCGTTTACACTACTTGCTACTTACCAAGTACTTGGCAAGTACCGCGTAGTGGGCAGCCGGCTTAAGATTAAGGGCGTCAGAGCTTAAAAACAAAGTCTGATTTTTTTTTAAATCTTATAAATAAAACAAAAAATCAGCATTTTGTTAATATGCTAAACATTTCTAAACCAATTTGTTTAACAAATTTTACAGTTTTTACAGTATTAAGGTGATTCAGCCCTTGGTGTATTAAATTTATAAGATACAGTGGCATTTTACTGGGCACCAGAGCCAACGTTATTAAGAAATAAGAGTACGCCACTTACTTTTTGTAGTATTTCAATTTTTTACCGATTAAAGAACCATAGATTTAACTTTTAAGTTTATATTTTTTCATCTCGATTCGTTTTTAAGAAAAAGCATAAACTCACTTTAAAATGCATATTAAAAAGTATTTTTTAAAAACAAAAAAAAATCGAGAATTTTTAAAAGGTTTTGCTTGTTTAATGTAAGGCCAAATTTGTTTGCTTTTTATATTTTTGATGTCCATTTATAGATTTTAAAACAAGTTAGAGTGGCTTCAAGCAATTTTCCCAAAACCAAAGAAAATATAGCAGAGTTAAAAGTTCTATTTTAAAATTTTTTCTTAATGAAAAAAATACCTACTTGTAATTATTTTTTCAACAACCCTAAATATCTTAAGAACCTTACATTTTTGGTATAAGAATGGCCAAAGAAAGTAACTCCATTTTAATTTCCAAAATTTAAAAATTGCGAGACTTAGCTAGAAATTTATTTTGTAGTACTTAGTGTGCCTAAACACCTAGATAAGTATTAATAATAATAACTAATTTATTTACGATTTTACCCAATTTTTAGGGTAACATATTTTTTACGAAAGTTAAGGTAATTTATAAATTGTATAGCGATATCGCTACAAGTTTCCAAAATTGGATAACGTACTATATGCAAAACTTTATGCTAATTCCGGTTCTGTAAAGAAAAATAGGGGTTTCACTTTTAAGAAACTGACTTCCCAGCCAAAACTTTTTTGGGACTCTCTGTATACATCAAAATATTTTTGGACATGTAAGTTTAAAAACCTTACAACTCTTATATATTTTTTTGTCATATCTTGTTAAACAATGGAGATATTGGACTTTCTCAGACAATTGGGCCATCCTGTGTATGTCTTAATTATAATAACCTGATCCCATTTTTAACGTTTATTACAAACAAGTCAATCATATAATAAAAAAACTAGCGGTTATAGAACCGTTTTACACACATGAGAATTATTTCGAAAATTATTACAAATAGTGTTTCGAAAATGTTTTTACAATAATAATTTTGTGTAGTAAAAAGAATTTTTACAAAAATTTTCGCTATAAAAATTTAAAAATATTCTATACTTTACATACCATAGTCGGCGCAAAACTATTTTTAGGTCAGTAATGTCATTTGACATTAATTCATAGATTAAAGAAACATAACTAACTGTTGCGACACCTAAAAGTAACAAATATCGCTTATTTATATTATGTGGCATAATATAAAGAACACAAAAACAGTTTTTTTAATTAATAATTTTTTTAGGTTATGTCAAAATTAGTCATTTAGACCAGTTTTATCGAGTAAGAATCTTAGGGCATAACCCAACTAGAGGCAGTCTTGCTGATTTGCCTTGTAGACAGCTTGCGTAATAAAAAAGTACTGGAAGTTTTTTTCTCTTTTGTTTCGTGTACTGATTAATTCTACCAATTTGCATGGGGAGTGAGAAAGAAAGTATTGAACATTTTTTTCTCTGTTAAGCACGCCTTTTACCTCTAAAATAGTATAAGCTCTATGAATCATGTCCAGTTAATTGCTTATAACGCATTTTCAACTTTGTTTATTTTTTATTTTTTAAACATATCCGAACCCCGCACCACTCTTTTTCTATATATCAGTCTCATTTATTTTCAAAGCAAGATAATATTAGCAACACAACAGCAAACAGTTTTTTTACTCAAATGATATGAATTGATTATTACTTGAAGACAGCAACGTCAGTTTTACAAATAACAAATTTTAAAGACGTATTTTTACAATATCATATGAAAGAAAAAAACATTAGCTGTATTAGTTTATGAATAAAAAAGCACGGTGAACCATTGGCAGAAAAAAACCATACCATAAAATGCTTAGTTTTGCCAAATAATATACTAGCTACGACAATAGAATAACGTAACAGTGTAATAAATTCGCGCCGAAAATCAAATCCCTATCAAAAGCCCGCTTATATAGACTCCGAAGCTGTCCATATAAGCGCGTGGAGATAAATAGTTTGTAATTTATCCTTTTTAACTGGACTATTGCAGTAGCTTTTATATTCTCTTGCTTGGCTAAGGTTGGCGATAATAGTTTGTTATTAGATTTCACCAAAATTAAATATTGTATTAATTTATCCAAAAATAAACTAATTGGGGCAAACCATGCTTCGTAAAGCAGGCTTTACATAATTTTGGTAAAATGTATTCAGAAAATCAAACAGAACTAAATGCCGTATTCCCAGAAATCATACAAAAATAATAGTAAAAATTTTAGTGATTATTTTTGCTTTAAATTTCGCTAGAATTCTTGTATGTGTAAAAAGAGACATAAAATATAAACATATATTAGATACAATTTTTTTTGACATATTTGGTGTTATTATTTATAAACGTGAACCAGTCATATCGTCATTAATTTTACAAACTACCAAATCTCAAATTAATCCTTTTTTGATAAAAAGAACTTTTAACATATGTGACACATAACATTGCAAACTAAATCATTAAAACTATCGAACTCAGTGGCTTAGCTATGTAAGCAAGGGCCCGGGGAAAAGTATAAAGAAAGAAGGGTCCTAACAACTGGACGTAATGAAAAAAAAAGGTCTTATTCACCTGGTTTAGATTAGACTAAATTAGTTTTTAGGTGGATTGTAATTCTCTTATACTGCAACCTGCTCAGGTTTATTGTGTACCCTCTTTGCCTATATTAGAGCACACCATCCAAGCCGGTCTTTTTCATCAGACTCACAAGCTTGAAAGTGGCTCCTTCGTAAATTTTGTCGTTTTAGGATTTTCCTCACCCAGCGTTGCAACCCGCAGATGACAAAGGGCTTTACAGTAGCACCATACTTGTTTTGCGGTTTCTTCTTTTTTCCTGGTAAAACCTGCATAGGTTTCCTTCTGTCAGGCCTATTGTTTTCAGATGTTTATTCAGTCTGCACTAACCTTTCAATTGACCCACTATATTTCTTACTGCCTTCCGGTTGTAATTCAGAAGGTTTTTCGTAAATTCCGGCGAGGATGCCTTTGTGAGTTGTTACGCTTGACGCTGTTTTGGTGTTTCTATCCACCAGTCTTAAAATTCCCTCATGATCCATGATCTAATATAGATGACCTTACTTGGCATAACAGAAATACCACAGTAGGGCTCGGAGCCTACCATTGGTCTGCCAGTGCCCTTCTTTGCCAATTTATTGCCCTGGTGGTCCTCATGTCCTGATACCCAGGCAATAGTTTGCTTGTTAAACGCACCCACTTCTTTCAGGGCGGCTACGCAGTCCTGCACCAGCTTAGAGCTAATCTTGTATGAACTAATCACCCTGATAGCTGCCTGGCTGTCCGAATAAATTACTATGGTTTACCCATGAACTCCTTCTTGTGATTTCCCTAGCATATTCTTCTATGACTACAATTTCCGCCTGGAACACTCTAGGGTGTGGTCTAAAACCGATGTTCATCTTTGTCCTCAGTTTGTCTCCATATATATTTGCTCCAACTCCTTGGCCCATTTTGGAGCCATGTATATAATAGATTAGGTCAGTTTGAGCGGAAGAGTCCGCCTCCAGTCTTTTAATCTGGTATAATTGTTTAAAAACCTTTGTTTAAATGTTAAAGTACTTTTAAACCTTAAGTTGTTTTTTCAAGAGAAAAGACAGTGATAATTTGTATACCTTTTTCATTTAAATAATTTAGACCATAAGACTGTTTTTAAAATTAACGACGATATAAAGGGGCAATTTTCGAGACATGTTAACATAAACTTTTATATCCTGAGAGGCACAACAAGACCTAAAAATAATTACGCAACTATTTTAGGCCACCCTGTATAGGCAGACTCCAATTAAATTATTTTTTTAAAGTGTACCTTGTATTTATAATAAAATTATTTTTTATGCACCCAAAATCTCAGTATAAACCGGATAAACAGTTTCTTTTTACTTAATGGAAAACCTTTTTATGAATTTTTATGAAGGGGCGGAAATAAAGGTGCAATAAAAAATGTAAAATATGTACTTTTCTGTTTCTTTTGTGCCTAAAAGAAATTGTATAATAAGTACTTTTGGAAAATTCCTCTTACTTTTGAAAGGATTTCTTACGCAATTGGCATACCTGAAATTGAAATATTTTAACAATATTTTTAGATTAAAAAATCCTTAAATTATTTTAAATAAATAAATGATATTTTAAACATAATAGCAATAACATATTATGGGTGTTAAAAATTTACCCAAATATTTTTAGAACAGATTTCAAAATAAATGGGAAACAAATGTAAAGCATCACCTAAAAGCGCTTTTAAAAGGGTCCTTAAATTTAAATCCTAATTGGTTTAGCATCTCTTTTAATTAAGGCTACAAACTTAAATGAACTTAGTGTACTGTGACTTAAACCTTAAAAAAACTAAGATAAGGCAATTTTTGGGTACTTCAGTCTAGACTTTAAAAAAGTCAATTTTTTATGGAATTCGAAACGACAAACGAAAACAGAGACATGAATCTATAAATTCAGCCTAAAACTTTAAATGCGTTTCTCTCGAAACTATTTTTTCGATACGAGATATCTCAAGTTCTAATCAATCGATTTACTTGAAATTTGGCATGAAAGTTCTTTAAATAGCTTCTAATCGCCTAAACCAACAAAACCTGAAACTTTTAAATTTGGTATATTTTAAAAAATCAAGAAAACCTAAAAATTAGGAAAAAAATTGTCCTCAATTTTTGAGTAGCCGCCTTTTTATGCAAAATATTTTTTTCTTTTGTTGGTTTACGCGATAACGACATTTGTATAGATCAAGAATTTGACAATTTTTTTATTTTTTTAAATAAAAAAAAAAAGAGTTGAAATCATGGCGACGAGGACATTGCCTTTTTTCTCCCTCCATTCTAGCACGTATAACCTTATGAATTTTTATTTACTTATTTTTTTATAATTTTGTGTGATCTTTATATGTGAATAAAGAATAAATAATTAAATAAAAAGTAAAAATATCGATTGCTTTTTATATTCATTGCAAGATATGCTTGACAACCGGGCCTCCAGACTAGAACACCCAATAGTGTAGTTATACCTGTATATTATGAGTAAATTATAGTGGAAATTTTTTGACGTAATCAAAGAATTTGTTTTTACGTCATGCCTGTCATTTACAGACATAAATGAAGAAAATGTTTTTCTCTACCAGTTCTAGTATGGCCTTACCATAATATAAAAGAATGTAACGTTTTAAGAAAATTATCCCGAGCCGTAGGCAATTTTCCAAATATTCGTAGCCTTAAAAAATCCGGAAATAAATAAAGCACTAGTGGTATAACACGTAATTTCTCTTGTTATAAAATAGGCCAATGAGACACCACCATTTCTTGAATCAGTTTTGTTAGGATAAGTAATTACATAATATGTGCTGTTTAACAGCGAATACATTTCTGTCATCCAAACTGGTTGTCAAAATTAATAGAATATTTCAAACAACTTTTCCTACGAGCATGCGGAAAAGTCCACTATTCCGCACTCATTTGCGTGCGCAAAGTTGTACTTTTCCAGCACGGCGTGAAATGTAAAACTACTCCTAAATCTTACAGGTAAGCAAGATTTATATGTATTTTAGTAATTGTAGGCTATTTCATGCAATATACGAAGCCATTGCAAGTTTTAGTTTATTCTCTTTTTTGTTTGTTACTTCGTAATTTTCAATATTTCAACTAAAACACAAAAAAACATTTTTTAATTACCCTGTATAATAATAATAAATGATTATGACAAGTCAAGCAACAGTATGTAATCTTGGTGATTTTAACACATGTCAGATTTTTTCTTCGTTTCCATATGAACAAGCAATTGCACAAATGAATTTCAATACAAACAAGCATTTTTAATGAAAAGGCGTCATAGTATCTTTTTTAATTAAATAAAAATCCGACAAAAATAATTATTTAAAATGAGTAGTTCCGATGAGGAGATACCAGATTCTATCCTGGATGCAGCAAATACCGTAAGTTTGAATTTATTACCAGCAAAATCTCGTGAAAAATATGAGAATCATTATAGTCATTTCGAAAACTGGTGCTCCAGCAAGGGGACAAAAAGTATTAAAGAAGAAGTGTTCTTGGCCTATTTTGCGGATTTGCAAAAAACATATAAAGCCTAATTACTTTATGGAGTAAGTACTCTATGTTAAAATGTGTCCTCAAAGTGAAAAGGAACCTTGATTTAAGTTCATATTTCAAGCTAACATCACTACTTAAACACCAAAACGTGGGATACCGGCCAAAAAATCAAAAATTTTCAGCAAAGAAGAAGTTTCAAGATTCATGAAAGGAGCACCTGATAATATTTACCTTCTAATAAAAGTTGCTACAATTTTTGGATTAGCCGGTGCTTGTAGGAGAGATGAACTTACAAAAATAATGATTGATGACATACAGGATAATGAAAATTTGATAGTGGTGAAAATTCCTGACAGTAAAAATAACACTTCTAGAATCTTTGTAGTGTCCGATGAAACAAATAACGGACTTTATCTGCAATTGTACCGTAAATATGCAAATTTGCGAAAACCACATACCCCACACAGACGTTTTTTTGTCCAGTATAGACAAGGAGCATGCAGTACGCAATGTGTGGGAATAAATTCAATAGGTAAAATGCCTTCAGAAATTGCTGCATACCTAAAATTAAAAAATCCAGAAGAGTACACTGGACATAGTTTTCGTCGATCCTCTGCGACTATGTTAGCGGATTCTGGAGAAGGAATTACCAATGTCAAGCGACTTGGGGGCTGGAAATCAACGGCTGTAGCTGAGAGCTACATTGATGAATCCACAAATCAGAAAAAGGATATGTCGAATAAAATATTGACCATGAACAACTCCCCTCCTGAGCTAAGTCAACCTTCATCAAGCCGTACAATAAGCGCTTCCATAAGCCACCCGCTAAATGAAATTACAGGTTCTGCAATTAATTTACAATATGCTAATAACTGTTCTTTTGTTGTAAATGTTATCAACAAATAATTCCCATTTATAAATATGTTGTAGTAGTTCTTTCAGATTAAACATAATTTAAAAAATAATCATTGCTTTAATATTGGTATTATCTGACGCTCGTAGGAAAAATTTTGTTCCTAACGCTTGCGCAAAGTGACTTTTCCGCACTTGACTGCTTGTCTGAACTCCGCTTCGCGTCGTTCGGGCAACGGCAGTCGCGTGCGGAAAATTATCACTTTGCGCACTTATTGAAACTAATTGTATTATCATTAATAAAATTATTTGTTTTATGGCTTAAATGTACGTTTTAGAAAATAATCTAGCCGTTTACCTCTTGACCTACAAATTCAACTTGATTAAACTATACATTTTTTTTTTGCAAGATAGGCTTAGCAAATGGTTTCATGGAATATAATTAAAATAATTATAGTTTAAAAAAACTAATAAACACGCTTATAAAGCACACTGAACGAAAAAGTTTAAAATAATTTTGAAAATAATCCTAAAACAATAATGAACAAAAAATACTAGTATTATTGTAAAAAAGCGTGGGCCGCTTGTGCAATATATTTTTCGTATATCGAAAACGAAAACGAAAAATTTGTAAATCAATTATTTAAACTTTTACACCACCTTCTAGGACAACGGAAACCCGTAGCAACACTAATACATAATAATTACCAAATGAATAACTTTTGGAAAAATGTGTATACAGCTTTTATTATTACGGAATCATAGTGTCTAGATGACACTTAATTTTTTCAAAATTAAAGATTGTTATTAAATTGCGTAAATCAATTATTTAAAAACTACTATGTTCACTACAGTTGTGGATCGCACATAATACTTTTTGAGATTTTGGCAAAAAGCTTGACGATTATTTTGTTTACAATATTTTTTTATAGTAATTATTGTAATTATTAGTTAGAAATTCCTGAACCTTTTTCCAAATCATTACTAACAAGCTAATTTTTCGTAAGTAGCTTTATTTTGACGAGACGCCTAACTTTTTCCTTACAACAATTTTCGTTGGTGGTAGCTTACAGGGGTAGCAGAAATTGAGTATGTTGATTTGACAGATATCAAAAATGTATTACAAACACGGACTTCCTCTGGTAATTTTTAAAATAATTATCCCAATGGACCGAAAAAAATTTGTCCTAAAAACCTAAGGTTCCCCTACCACCAACATGTTTGGTTAACGATGTCGTGAAAAATTACTACCAACCAGCGGATTTGTTTTCTGTTTATTAAATAATATTTATTTAATTAACCAACCACTTTGTCCAGGCGCGCTTGTGGCGGCTTCGGTTGTATCGGCGAGCGTCGATCACCGGAGTTAAGCAGTGAAATGCACGCCCATAATTTGGATGGGTGTCCGGCGACAGCGGTGTTTCGGGCAGCGGCACGCGGTGTTCTGCTCGGGGATGCGGACCGAGCAACAACCATCCAAGTTATGGAATGAATGGTGTGTGAATGAGAAGGAGTAGGGGTCAAGGTACAATAAGCCTTCAGGCTGCAGTGCACCACCTAGGGGGCGGTCGTCGGACCTGGGTGGGATGACCCCGAAAGGGTGAAAAAAATAAAGAAAAAAGTTGATCCTCTCGTCCAAATAAAGCTACTCACGAAAAATAAGCTTGTTAGTAATGGCTTTTAAAAATGGTCCAGGGATCTATAACTGTATAATTTTGTAGAAAAAATAAAAATTACGACTTTTTTAGATGCCGTTCTGGATCGTTTAAGCCATCAACGATATTTTTAGGAAACTTGTAACTATCTTTTGCAGAAAATCAACTTCTCGACTAGACTAGATATAATATATGAAAAAAACTACAGGAAAAACCGCCAGGCAAAAAGAGTATGTAAATATAAGTTTATTTACTTTTTTCTCTTGTTACGACGACTCCATTAGCTTTGTTTGCTTGAATGTCTTTCCGTTTTCTACTTTACTTTAAATGCGAACAAACTTTCTCAACACTCTTGTTTCACAACCTAAAAATATTTGTTCTGACAATGGTATTTCCGAGTAAAAACATGGTAGGTTGGTGAAATTATAGCAATACTAAGGTAATTTTGAGGTTGTCCCTTTGATATTAAACTTTATGGCTAGTCACAGAACTCATGGAGTAAAAAATATATGTATACAGTAATAAACTTACTAGTAAAAATCAGTTAAAACATAAATAATACCAAGATAATGTATGTATACGTATATAAAATATTTGAATACTGGTTGTCAACAAATCTATTAGACAAGCAAAGTTTTTACTCAATTTTTTGATAGTCTTCGTGTCCTTATTTTTAATCCGATTACAAATAAAATGGTTTCGTTAGATTCGTCAAAGAATCCTTTTTTCAAAACGTGCTTGTCTGAAAAGGGTTGTCATTTGAAAAATAATAGTTAGAAATAAAAATATGAATTTGCTTGTACTTGTTCTATTCCTACCTTATACAGGTTCAGTTAAATAATATAAGTCATAGGCAATGTGAAGAAAGAGACAATCTAACTAAATACCAGCATGTAAACAGGCGTGAATCATAGTGTTTGTTTTGTTATTCTATTGCCGGCCGATAAACCAAAACGCATTGCTCATATTGTATATTAGTCACTTAAATTTTTCGATTGTATTTTTCAACATCGCGTGGGGTCTTTTGATTAAATTTCGTCAAACCTAGTCAAACCATAGCTACCAAGAAGCAATATAAAAAGGGCTCTTAAATATTCAAGAAGGCTTAAAAACTTTTTAAAATAATAAAATATGATATAGAGTCGTCTTGGGAAAACTTGAAAAATTATAAAATATACAGGGTATTTTATTTGAGAATTTAAATTAGAAGCCATTTAAAAATATGCAAAATATTTCCATCTTCCGTGCCATGTACCTATACAGAGTGTTTTAAAACCATGGGATAAAATTTCAAGGTGTAATTTCTTATACTGTTTTATTAAAAAAAAGTCCTATAAATATCTGTCCGGAGTTGCTTCATTACTGAGATACAAGAGCGTTAAAATGTAATAAAATTTTTTTAATATTTTTAATATACTTAGGCCGATTTCGATAAAATTTGGTACATTTATTTATAGTAATAAGGCGCTTATTTAGTTCTAACCAGATTGGTATTATTGGGTCCAGTGGCGTCTCATTTGGCACCGCAACTTATATTATTAAGAAAAAAAAGTGCGTTACTGACTTTTTTGACGTTTTTATATTTTTTAATAATTAAGCAATTAATAATACAATATTTTAATCTCTTGTATTTTTTTGCGTAGTTTTCGAGAAAAAAGAATAAAGCCACTTTAAGTCTTTCTTAAAAATAGCCCTAAACAGCATAAAATAAAATCTAAAATTAACAAATAAAAATAACGATCTTAGTAAATAGAGATAATGACAATTTTGAATAAAATACACGACTGCTAATTTATTTTAAGGCAAATATATGTTTTATTGTAATCATTGCTTTTTATATCATGTTGTCTATTGGTACTTTTTAGAAAAAGTTAAAATAGCTTTAATATTTTTTCTTAAAAACAAAGGTAGATACAAAAAAACAAGATATTAAAAAGTTGTATTAGTAATTGCTTAATTATAAAAAATATAAAAACGTCAATAGAGGTCAGTTGCATACTTTTTTCTCAATAATATAAGTTGCGGTGCCCACTGAGACGCCACTGGACTCAATAATAACAATCTGGTTAGGGCTAAATTGGCGCCTTATTACTTTAAATAAATGGACCAAATTTTATCCAAATTGGCCTAACCATATTAAAAATAGTTAGAAAAAACTGATTTTTTTTCTTATAATTTTAACGCCCTTTATCTCAGTAAGAAAGCAACTTCGGACATATGTTAATAGGATTTTTTTATACAATAACATAAGAAATCACACCTTGAAGTTTGATCCCATAGCTATAAAACATCTTGTATACAAGGTCTTATTTAAATATTTACTACTCTAGGAGTGATTATTTTTGAATAAGTAGTAAATACAACAAGCTTTTTTATTTTTATACGAGGTATCCTCAGCCTGTGGCTCATCCCTATAACTTTTTAATTTTGTGAGATATTAAAATAATAATTTGTACATAGGTATAACACATAAATGTGCATTGTTTTAAATATTAAATTGTTTTCCATCACTTCCCGTTTAACCGGAAACGACCCTAGCTTTTGTGTTTTAAATGAAATCCTGAGACCAATGACATTTCATTTGTTACTTGTTACACGCTTTGCCACTATTTTTTATTTTTATTTTTAATTAAACGGTAAAGCCTAGCGTTAAGCGTTTTAAAGATAGGATATAATTCAAAAATGATAGAAAAATAATTGTTTAATTCAAAGTTAGGGCTTAAAATAGTGGTTTCCATTAGAAATATTATTGAAGTTCCTTACTTCCGGTAAAACCGGAAATTGTATTTTTACGGTAACAGAATATAGGGTTTATCAAACAGGTATAAAAAATCGCATCAGTCTTTTCTATCGTCATTTGTTTTTAAACAAATTAATAAAAATGGGGGTTAGTTTTTGAACTTCATTTCTCAAAAAAATATTTTTTGTTGTTGCCTGTGAAATTGTTTTTAAGAAAAATATATGGATTGTTTTATTAAAAAAGCAAGGTTAAGAGCACTTTCGGATAAACCGGAAGTGCCGCATAAACTCTAAACTATCAGAAATCTGCAAGCGATGCACCCAAATATCCGATCAAAAATTCAAAAACGTTGAAAACTTCTCAAGAAAATGACAGGCTTGCTAGTAATCCTGGGCATCCGGTATATTAATTCTGAAATTGATATTTTGTGCTATATTTTTCTTTAACTTTTCACGGTTTCTTTAAGAAACATAAAAAACAGCTATTTTTTTAGATTTTTTTTGTTTGACGGAATAAAATAATCCAATTAATTTTAAATTTCAACATAATTTTACTACAGCATGTAAGTTTTAAATTTTTGTGAAGACCAAAAAAGGCCGGCGTTATTAAAGGTATTTTGTTATTTTAGCTGTTTGGAACAAAAAAATAATAATAAGTGTATGTTTGTAATTACAAAAAATTGTAATTTTTTAGATATTCAAATACAAGGTGTCCCATTTAAAGCCGGTTACAGATAACATGCCAAGGCTTGGCAAATGTTCGCTCGTTCAAACATTCCCGCATCGTGTAGATGCAAAATATATAGCAAAGAAAAGCCAACGTTGGAATTTGGAAACGATTTGAACGAGCGGACATTTGCCAAGTCTTGGCATGTCGTCTGTAGCCGGCTTAAAGAAAATACTAGTTTTGATAATATCTCCAAAACTAAAATATTCATAGATATTTTAAGTAGGCAACTGGATTTTATGTAAAAAGTTACAAAAATGTTTTATTTAAAATTTGTTTCTATCTCAATAATTGTCCGGGGAATAGGACATGATAAAAATTGACGAATTTTAAGAATTAACTTGTATCTTTAAAACCAAGGTAAGCGTGAATCAGATTGCGCCGTTACACTAAACACTAAAAAGAGAACGGGACAAGTTTCTAGGCAGTGTTTATGTTGAGGCGACAAGCATCGACGTTAGCAGCGCGGCTCTACAAAATCACCTTTATGGTACAGAACACAAGGATGCTTCGATCGAGCCGCGTTGCTAACCTCGCTTAAAACAGCTCCGAAATAAACACGGCCTTATTTTTTTGATTTCTTACCACTTGGCGCATACCCTATAATGCCAATCAAAAAAAAACACCCTGTACAATAACCTATGTCTTTTTATGAAAAAAACTTTCTATAATAATATGTCCGGACATTATTTCTAAGATACAGGGAGTTAAAGTTTAAAGTTTAAAAAGATGACATTTTTATATACCTTGAAAGCCCTTTAACCAATTTAGATAAAATGTGGCGAGCAGTGGTGTAGTGGCTAGCGTGTCAGCCTCTTACCGCAGCGATCCGGGTTCGAATCTCGGAGTCGGACATCGAATTTTTAATAGCTCGTCACCTCACAGTTGGCAATGGCAAACTACTGTGTGGTATTCTGCCATTTCTAGGTAGTAGTTATTTAAAAATAACGTCCGTGGTGGCACTACCGCGTTGTCTAAAAGGTGCTGTAAAATGCAAATGCATGTGTGTGCAGTGCTTGGATAACGTTGACGGAACACACGGACAATATTGGGTTAAACATCCAGTAACCCGGCACTCACGGTACACTGGTATTTAGGCATAAGCCTTGGTGAGATGTCATAAAAAGATTTAAAAAAAAACATATTTAATGTAATAAGGCGGTTGTAAAGCTCTACCTAGATTGGTATTATTGGGTATAGTGGCGTCTTAGTGGGCACCACGGCCAATATGATTGAGAAAAAAAAGTACGCCAATGACTTTTTACAAAGATTGTATTATTTTTCTCGATCAGGCAATTTTTTTAAACAAAAGTTAATGGTTAGAGATTCCTCGACCATTTTTTAGGTCATTACTGACAAGCTAATTTTTCGTGAGTAGCTTCATTTTAACGAGACGACCAACTTTTTCCTTACAACAATTTTCGTTGGTGGTAGCATACAGGGGTGGCAGAGATTAAATATGTTAATTTAATAAATATTAGAAAAACTAAGATAACCTAAATTGCAATTTGTGGGGCAATATTGGTGTTAAATTATATAAATATTACCTAATTATTAGAAAAAAAAATTGTTAACCATACATGTTGGTGGTAAGGGAGCTCTTTGATAAAACATTACATTTTGTAGGACAAATATTTGTTCGGTTTATTTAGATAATTACCTTAAAAATTGACAGAAATAATTCCTGTTTGTAATAAATTTTGATATCTGTAAACTCCACACATGACAACATAAAAAAAAACCTTTTTAGTATTAATTAAAGTAGCTTAATTTTTTGTTTATTGAAAATCAAGCTAGATACGTAGAAAATGCAAAAACTAAAACGTTGCACTTTTAATTGCTTAATCGAGAAAAAAATTATATAAAAGTCAGTGGCGTACTTTTTTTCTCAATATTGTTAGCTGTGGTGCCCATTGAGATGCCGCCGAACCCAATCATTTTAATCCAGGTAGAGCTCTACAAGCGGTCTATTACATTAAATAGGTATACCAAATTTTATTCAAATTGGTTACAACGTTTTTAGAATATTTAAAAAATACCGACTTTTTACAAATTATTTTAACAATTTTAGAAATAAAGCAAGTCCGAATATATGTTCATAGGGACTTTTTTTTCATAAAAAGACATAAGAAATATTCCCCTCAACTTCATTCCTCCTCTCCTATCACGTGTATTTTTTAATACAAAATATCTTATTGTTACGGACATTAAAAATAAGGGTAATTGTCTAGAAACTGTCCGCAACTCCGATTTCGACGAAATTTGGTATACGGGGTTTTGGAGCGCTGATCACGAATCTGAAAGAATTTTTAGTCGGAAACGTTTCGTTGTCGAGATATCCATCATCAAACTAGTAATTTACACTAACCTTATTTTCACTATATTCCGCCTTCTTTTTGCACAAAATTTTTATAAAACACTAAATTAAATATTTTATAAACACCTTTTAAAAAACCTGTTTTTTATTTATTTTACACGTTTTTTATTATTAAATTGAAAATAATTTACCCATATATGCTGCAACCATAAATACAATATGTAGATGTATTTATGGTTGCATACAGAGTTTGTTTAAAGTAAAGCTTTTAAATTAATATAATTAATAATAAAAAATGTTTTTAAAGGGTTTTTGATGTTAAATGAAATATTGTGTGCCATTTTAGTATTATAATATGAATTTTGTGCAAAAGAAGGGAAAATATTGTGAAAATAAGATTAGTACAAATATCAACTTTGATGATGGATATCTCAAAAACGAAACGTTTCCGACTAAAAATTCTTTCAGATTCGTGATCAGCGCTCCAAAAACCCCGTATACCAAATTTCGTCGAAATCGGAGTTGCGGACAGTTTCTAGTCAATTACCAAAATAAGTGTTAGTTTATAGAATTGTATAAAGTTAGGACCTTTTAATTTAGTTTGTTAATTTATTTAAATAATTTACCTTAATTTTTCCAAGTTCTTTCATGACTTTCGAAGGTTTCCGAAAACGCCCGAATTATCCATTAATAACTTTTATGCCATCATGTACTATGGAATTTTCACGATATTTCTCGAATATTCTAGATCATTCTTTACTCTTCTACCATACTATAAAAGGGCGACGGGAAACCTCGAGATCAGTCAGTATAAATTCGACTTTTGTGTTGTAAACTTCGAGACATTGACAAGAGTAGATTTTGTCGTTGTTGTAACCATAGTTACGTTCCATTGTTAATAAAGGTATAAAAACGAAGACACGTGTTTTTATACGAGGTGATTTGGAACATTTGGTGTCAGAAGCGGAACGAAGTCACCTGAAGAAAGTGAAGCGGAACGAGATTACCCGAGGAAGCCGAAGTGGTTACGAAGATTGGATGCCAGTAGAAGCAAGAAAGCAGACTGAAGCTATGGAGGAAATATGTGCACTTATGAAACTAATGATAGAAAAACAAGAAGACTTTAAAAACGAAATGAACACCAGTTTAGAAGAAATGAGATTCAGATTAGAAGAAATAAAGCTTGAAATTCGAACTAGTCAAGAAGAAATGAAACAAGAATTAAAAGAAATGACGGTGAAGATTAGAGAAAATCTAAAAGAAGAATTTTATCACAGCCAAGATGAAATGATGTTGCTTGAGTTAAAACTTACCAAAGAAGATGTTAAAGAAGAATTGGAAGAACAAATACAGCAGACTGTACAGTTGGTTCAAAGTCAAGTTCAACAAGTCCAAGATCAAGTTCAACAAGTTCAAGGGCAAATGCAACAGGAAGTTCAACAATTACAGCGGGAAATTAAAAATATTGCCAGTACAGGTGTATTCTCAGGATGTGGTACTCCAGCAACTATTATGAAACCACCAACTTTTGACGGAAAGGTACCGTGGGCTCCGTACCTTAGACAATTTGAAGCAGCTGCAAACGGCAATAACTGGAGCCCAACAGAAAGAGCACGAGCTCTTGTACTTGCTCTTCGAGGAAAAGCTACGGAGGTGTTAAGAAACATTCCCGAAGAAAAGCTGTCCGATTACGAATCGATTATCATGTTTCTAGAGAAGAGGTACGGCGAAACCCATCTACAAGAAGTCTATAAGTCGCAGCTCCAGGGACGAAGACAGAAATACAACGAAAGTCTCCAGGAGTATGAAGCAGATATTGTACGTCTAATTAACCTGTCATATCCAACCTACCCGGAAGAAATAAAAGAAGAACTAGCTGTGGGCTGTTTCATTGAAGGTCTACGTGATCCAGATATGAGCCAAGCATTAAGAATGGCCAGGCTTAAGAAAATTTCTGAAGCTCTTGCTTACGCACTTCAGTTTGAAATAGCAAAGCGGACATCCAGAACTCAGGCAAGACTTCGAAGAACAAATTATCTACCAGATGATAGCAATCTAAATAATAATTTGACCATGGTAATACAGAAGTTGCAAGAAATCGTACGTAATCAACAAACGGAAAAAGACAACGGAATTACATTTAGAAGAAGAAATATCATCCGTTGTTGGAAGTGTGGTAAAGAGGGGCATATACAGAGAAATTGCTCCAGTTTTCAGGCCTCTTCTAGTAGTGCAGAAGACTCCCAGTTCAAGGGGCGGGAGCTAGATAAGTGTTACCAAGAACCATCAACAACAGCAATTAGAGTATCCCGGTTACAGAACAATGGCTCCAGCTTGGTAGTACCTGGAAATGTATGCGGTCGAGAATGTGAGATGGTACTAGATACTGGTTCTACACATACCATCGTGAGGTCAAACATCATATCCCACTGCAAAATATTCCGACCTGAGAAGAATTATATTTTGGAAACTGCCAATGGTGAAGTCATACCAGTTCAAGGCATACACGAAGCTAGAATTACTCTAGGAACAACAACACTTACACACGTTGTGTTTGTTGCCGATATAATGGACGAAGTTATTCTCGGCCTTGACATTATGAAAAATCAGAAGTTTGTACTAGACCTTCCACAACGGGTACTGAGAACTAACAATGAGAAAATTGTGATGAAATTTCCAAAAAGTAATGAAACAACAATTCAAGAAGTGGTACTTGCAGAAGATGTCACATTACCGCCAAGTTCAGAGAGCATTATTTAAGCAAGGTTTAAAGACTCAGAAGAAGGTGAAGACGTTTCGTTATACAATACGAGAAGAATCAAGGGGGTTCACCGAAACTACAGAAGTCATGTAAAGTGGTGACACGGCATAATGAAAGAAGTACATCTAAAAATGCTAAGCCGTTATTAAGACCGTGAAGATACTTGATCGAGACGATCAAAACTTGGGAGGGTGCAATGTTACGGACATTAAAAATAAGTGTTAGTTTATAGAATTGTATAAAGTTAGGACCTTTTAATTTAGTTTGTTAATTTATTTAAATAATTTACCTTAATTTTTCCAAGTTCTTTCATGACTTTCGAAGGTTTCCGAAAACGCCCGAATTATCCATTAATAACTTTTATGCCATCATGTACTATGGAATTTTCACGATATTTCTCGAATATTCTAGATCATTCTTTACTCTTCTACCATACTATAAAAGGGCGACGGGAAACCTCGGATCAGTCAGTATAAATTCGAATTTTGTGTTGTAAACTTCGAGACATTGACAAGAGTAGATTTTGTCGTTGTTGTAACCATAGTGACGTTCCATTGTTAATAAAGGTATAAAAACGAAGACACGTGTTTTTATACGAGGTGATTTGGAACATTATTATTATTTTTTAATATTATTCTCCTTAAATAAAAGTTCGTATGTTTAATTATTTATCTAGAAAATGAAGAACCGTAATAAAATATTCAAATAAACATTAAGTTTGCAGGCCTTTCGGTTAGCTGAAATCGCATATTTTTTTGAAAAAAAAATACACGTGATATTTTGACTCCACCCTTGTTCTCCCGCCCCCTTTGCCCGAGTTATGTTTACTGATTTTTTTGAACCCTTTTCCCCTTCCCCTTTAAGCCACAGGTGATTAATAGACAACCTTAAACTGGTATTAAAAAAAACTTTAATACCATGATGTAAACACGTTTTATAAAGGATTTCATACACAAGGTAACAATTCTTTTACATTGACGCGACGTGTTTCTTAAGCTGGCTTAGCACTTATCAAACTTTTGTCAACTAAGTTTGATCAAACATTTTATACGATTTGTTTGAAGACGGAGGTGTAAATTAAAAGAAATTATTTGACAAACTTCTTTAAAGCACCGTTGCCAACTAAGAGGACAACAACATATCGATACCCTAATTCGCAAATCGGCCAATTCTATTTTTATTTAAAATGAAAGGTAGTTACTTGAACTATTATGTGATCTAAATTAAAAAGAATTTCTATGGTTTCTTTAATTAAATTTACTTCAAAAACATTGATCTACGTAACAAATGATAAAAAACTCTATTTTAAATTATTTTAATATAATTTATAAAATATTTTTGTCTCTGCTGTAAAATTTTGTGGATATGGAGTTGGCCGATTTGCGAATTAAGGTATCGATATGTTAATCATCCCCGAAAGATCTTTAAGTTTTTCGTTAAAAGCAAAAATTTTATTTATATAATAGCATTTCTTCAAATCTTCAACAGCCGTATTCACCATTATTTATCAGGTTGATTGCCTTTGACTGGGCGTAGCCAGGATTTTGTTTAGGGGGTTGGGGGGGGGCATGCAGAAGAAAAGTAATTATATACCGGGTGTTTCTCAAGTGTGGTTCCCCGTGATATCCATTTATTTCTACTGTATACTTGGTAAAATTTGCTGGTCATAACTTTCTTCACAGACAATACTTCATTAATTTATTAAGTTTTTAAAATATTTGACATCTCTCTCGAGACTCTCGTTATATACATTAACATGAGTCCACGGTAAAAAAATCAAGGAAATATTCTCGAACTAATGCTTTGAAAAAATGCTTGTATATACATAGGTCAGGAAATGTCATGTTTTTATGATACAGGGTGGCAAACTTTAAATAAAAACTTCAAATTCTTATCACAATTATTTTCTTTTAATAAACTTTTTCAGTGAAATTTATAGCCGCAAGAGGCTTATGCGGCCTCTTATTAGGTTCAGTGGCGAGTTGTACGTCACTGGTGTTTGTGCATTTTTGTATTTTTCCTAGAAAAATCAAAAATACATATATACATAAATACAGCTTTTTTCAAAGCACTAACCATAAAGAAAATTATTTTGTATAATTCCTACTTAAAATTATGTAGCAGCACCAACAAATGCCAAAACAAACAATAAAAACATCTAAACAAATTCTACTAAAAAGTGTTTTTTAAATTTGTTTTCTGTTTTTTGGGTTGTTCAGGGATATGCAATAATGAGTTTTTTAACGAAGCAAAAAACAAACAAAAAATGTTATTTTATTTGGCCAATTTAACTAAAATATAAAAATTTAAGAAAGCCAGTGGCATAAATTTTATTGTCAGAAATATTCATTTACGAGCCGCTCCAGACACCACTAGACTTTTAGAGAGGAAGAGAGAAAAGAGAGAGAGAGAGAAATTTATTCGAGTTGAGGCTAAATTAGCCCAATACTGCAACACTATTACATTTTATTAAAACTGGCTAAATAATATTTAATAAATTAATAAAAATACATTTTTTTAAACTTTAACAGTCTGTATCTTAGAAACAATTTTCGGACCTATGTTCATATGAACTTTTTTCTTAAATTAAGGGACACCCTGTATATTTTTAATGTATTTATTGTTGCGGAGTTCTTAAATCTATATACAAATTAAACATCTACAAAACGGTCATAAATTTTCTCCACGGCATAGGGGGGCAGCTGCCCTCCCCTGCCGGTACCTATCTACGCCCATGAGATAGGGTAACGTTTACTTTTATATTTTAAAAGAAAAACTTTAGTGATTTGGGCTCTGTATGATATTTTTTTCTTCTGTGGGGATGAGATAGTGGTAGCATTTAATATAAAGCCAATATGTAGTAAATGCCAGCTTAGAAAATATTTAATCAGAAATATCAATCTTAGCAAATAGGTAACTATCAGGCTGACAACTATGAGAATGGTGAATACGGCAGTAAATAAACACTCAATAAAGAACATCAAAAACTAAACACTACATAATTCTGATAAAATTTAGGTTAAGGAGGTGCCAACTGTCAATTTTGAATCCTCTAAGTTGGTAGTTTTGTCATATTAAATATCTAAAAAAATATAGACGTGTTCTAATTGCTTTACAAATTTTGACTAGGAGTTAAATATCCTTGTTATCCAATTTTCGGTATTACACTGTCACATTTCTTTGAGGAAAACTTTGTTCAACTTATTTGACATAAAGTTTAAAAACTTTAAAATTAAGAAAATCCGTAAATACTCATAAAGCTACAAAAACTATTAAAATAAAAAATATTTATATTTTATAACTACTTTTACAACAAACATTATTTTCCTTACTTAAGCTTAAGTTTCGGATCATTAAATGCTTTGCTTGAACCTTCAATCACGTCTTTCTTACCTAATAAAGCCGAGATCATTATTATCATGTTATGCATTTTAGGTAGTAAAGACTATCTTTACAACCCTTCTGCTTTCTACTCACATGGCTTAACTTAAAAGTAGTGATGTTTCAGTTTTACAGCCACTTATTCCTGCTGAAATTGATGATCACCGTAGGATTTCAGGTGTGATGGGGCAGCTCTCGGCATATTTCGATGATCTTCGGGGTTATTCGTTCGGGGGTTTCCTCCCTTAGCCTGCTAGAATGAGTGGCGTCAGTATCCGAACTGCAATCGGTTGGGGTTGGTTTGTTGCCCCTGCAGGAAGTTTAAAACTTCGCGATCTGTCGGTGGTTGTTCGCTCTACCTAAATTTCGTTCTACTAACTAGTTTGACTGTGGTATTAAGTGAATATATTTGGTGATTGCAAAATAATTTTTAGTGGATTTATAAGAAAATGATGGTTTATAAGGTTTTACTGATGCTTTTGGTTTTTTCGTATGGTTGCTGTCAGACTTTGATGAGTGAGGATGAGGATCAAGATGAATCAGGTATTTTTTTACAGATATTTTTTTGTTTATTTACACAAAAATTAACGTGTTAAGGCCGAATTTATGTAGCCTGCAAATTGTCATCAAATTTGTAAATATATATATGTAACTGCAGAGTAAGATGCAGCTAAAAATGTTGACGTTATTATTTATTTAATAATTTTTAAATAGAAATGTATTATTATTTTTAATTAATTATTTTAAATATATCTTTATTATGAAAAAAAATTTCCACGTTTTATAATTTACATTTATTTATTTATTTATTTTTTTATTAAATATGTTTTGTATTGATTTGGATGATTCATTTGATTGATGGTATTTATTAGCCTACATGCCACATGATATCATTTTCCCTAAAAAAAGAAAAACCCCCAAAAACCCAAAAAATTTAAGATAAATTACATAAAAAAATCGACGTTTCGATGGCAAGCCTGTCACCTTTAATAAGATAAACGCAAATAAAAATTAAAAGAAGTTAAAACTTATTTTTCATTTAGGTATAAAATTTTAAAATTTGGGCTTTAGTTTCCAGCTTCCGTACTCTGTAACTGGATAGAGAAGAAATTTCCTTTCTATGCAATGTAAATCATAGGGCAGGATATTCTGAAGGACTCTGATGTTAAATTTGACATTTATTGTCAAACGCCTTTCAGAATATTCCAAAGAATACTAAGCCCAAATTTTAAAAGTTTAGACCTAAATAAAAGTTACTTTAATTTTTATTTTTCTTATCTTGACAACGGAATCTGCCTTGCCACCAAAATGTCGATTTTTAGTTTTAAGCCAGATTTTAGAAAAAAGGAAAAGGTAACTAGTTTAACAACTATATATTTTTTTATGTATGTACACCGATTATTTCGTTAATTGTGGACTGATTTTTAAAATTTCTTTATTATTCGAAAGAGTGCAATTCTGCTGTGGTCCCATAAGAAAACCTAGTCAGGATCGCTAAAGACAAAGATATTAGACTTATTTTTTAGACAAAGCTGCCTCCGGTAAATATATGCTACCTATGCTGGATATTTGAACAGGTAGTATATGTAATGTCAAAATCTTTTAATTTGTCATGTCGTTGTCATTTAACTTATAGTTCATATTTTTAATTTTATTTTTTGTGTAACTGCGTGCATTATTTTGTGGGTGTGTCTATATACTAAGCTAACTGCCTATTAATGGTAGCTCTGCCGTTTTGTGCGAAGAATTTACGTAAGAAGGCACTGGTACTGTTTTTTTAGTGGATGGTCACCGATTAAATGTTAAGAATTAGGAACTAAATAGAGTAAAATAAATATTAAGAAAAATTAAACCAACCCAAATAAAAAAATAAAACTTAATAAAAACTTAAAAATCATAAATATTTTTTTTATAAAAATGAAGTCTGAATTACTAAATAAAAAATAGTTCCATTTTTATTTTTTAATAAATTAATTTAAAGTGCAAAAATATTCAAAGTATATTTTTATAATGGCAACATTTTCGCAGAATTTCATTGTTTAAGTGCTCTTATTTATTTTAAAGTAACAAATAAAAAACTATTTCTTTTCCATTGTTATACCGCAATATCTGTATATGTTTTTACCTTTGACCTTAGGATTATTAGGCAAACTGTTCATTATTTTGAACAAGAAATCATATTTTTGCATTTGTTTAAACAATTTTTTGTTTTATTTTATAACATTGTAACAAGGTATTTTCTATAATGAATAGTATTCATTTGGGTACACGCCAAAATAAAATTAAAAGTACTAAGAAACCAAAGAAAATTTAAACAAGTAAAAAGATAATTAAAAATCGACGTTTCGGTGGCAAATCTGCCACCGTTGTCAAGATAAATGGAATAAAAATAATAAAAATAAAAATTTACTATTATTTAGGTTTTAAAATTTAAAATTTTTATGTTTTTTAAGATATTCTAAAAACTTTGACATTAAATGTCAAAATGTGTTTGTTTGGTTATAGTGTCATAGTGACATAGATAACTGGTTGCTGGTGTATTGATTGTTTATTTTACAAAAAGGTAAATAGTTAGTTAATTTTTAGTCTTCCTGCAGATACTTCAGTATCAAGCAAAGGCAACCAAGTGTTATTTAAATTAACTGAAATTGATGCTACACAATTATCTTTGTTTAATAATATATAAGCACTTTCTTTGATTTTGCGTTTTTTAGAACAAGTTTTCTTTGCTAAGGAAACCAGTTATCTATGTCACTATGACACCATAACCAAACAAACATATTTTGACATTTAATGTCAAAGTTTTCCGAATATCCTAAAAAACATAAAAATCTTAAATTTTAGAACCTAAATAATAGTAAATTTTTATTTTTATTATTTTTATTCCATTTATCTTGACAACGGTGGCAGATTTGTCACCGAAACGTCGATTTTTAATTATCTTTTTACTTGTTTAAATTTTTTTGGTTTTTTAGTACTTTTAATTTTATTTTGGCGTGTACCCAAATAAATACCATCCATTAAATGAATCCGCTAAACTACAGAACATATCTTCAATTAAGGTATTTTCTATGACGTCACCTGGGGTGCGTAACTCGTATGGGGTATTGAACACTTCAAACTCACTTTAAAAAAATCATAAAAACATCTTTCCTTCTTCCCTTCAACTGTATGGACAATGGGAACATCCAGTATTTTTTGTCAGGATTCTACTACTTTCCAAATTGTGTTGAGCTTAAATACAGAATTAGTAGGTCTTTGTTTTTATTAGTTCAACACGATTAGCATAGTTATTGTTTTAAAATTTGTTTGATTTTTATTACTATCAGTTTATAATTTCAATGGCTTAAAACCTTGACATATCATGATTTGTTTTTTTTTAAAAATCCGAATGTTAAGTGAAGTAAACTAATTAAAATTAATGCGTATTTTAAAATTCCCAAAATGCCTATTTTTTTTTAAATTTTCAAAATGTATACTTCTTTTATACTGGGTGTTTACAATATATTTAATATTTTAACAGTGTACTTTTTATTATACATGGGGTTTAAAAAAAAAATAACCATTACACAGGATATGCCAGAAGTGGGTAACCCATTATAGGTGTTTCTTTTTTTTTTGGTGCTTCTTCTAAAAGTGTTTTAATTTTGTCTTAGGATTGTAAAGAAAACTTAAAAACTCATGATGGACCATCTATTGGTTTCCCAATGCAAAAAAATTGTCTAATTTTTTACATCATAAATCAATAATTTTAATCCAGTCAATACCATGCATATTTTATACCAGGGATGCCTCAACTAAAACAATCCGTGTCATTGTTGCTAAGTTTGGAGAAACGGGTTTTAAACTGGTAAATCACGTTCCTAAATTAGAGAATATTAGGCGAGTAAGAGATTGTCAATAATGATCAATTAACTTCAAGCAGATGACGATCAAACAAACTGGCTTTTAACAGCGCCCGACATAACGGTGCTCAATTTCTTTCTTTGGGGCTACCTAAAATAAAGGGTGGGTATACCTAGACAAAAATAAACCGCAGACACATAAGGAACTGAAAGCCATTATTAGAATCGAAATTCAGGTAATATCAATAGAATACGTTGACCTTAGTGATGAAAAATGTAGTAGTAAGAGCAAGGCTGTGTGAAGAAAAAGAAGGCAGTCATCTACAAGGCATTAATTTTCACTTATAAATCTCCAAGAAATATATTTGTGTTTTTGTTAAAAAAATTATATTATACTAGAATAAATACAATATTTAGAAAATAAATGGGCTACCTACTTTTGGGCCACCCATTTTGTTGTTAGGTTTTTTTTTAAATAGTTATAATATTAATGAATGCCTAATAATAATAATAAAAATATACAATGAATTTAAAAAAAACCTCAAATAAGTTGCCAAAGCTTGGCGCAGTGAACCAGGTCAAGGAAGATAGTAAAAATATTATTTTATTAATACATTCATCAGTATTTAAGCGAAACAAAAATAATTAAAATTGAATAATTTCATTTTTCATTCATAGGTATTTGCTTTCTTTGTGCCTTATTTGTATCATTATCAATTTAAGGAGCAAAAAGACCTTTCTATTTTTTGTTTTTTTTTGTAAATGGCTTTCTGCTTTTTAATTAATTAGATATTTATAAAAGTAATATTTAGAAAAGAAAAACAGGACATATAACAAATAATTGATTTTTTTATTTTTTAGAATCTCATTATAAGTGTTTTTTATTTTATTTTGTTTTTAAAGTAATAAATAATTACATCCACCTAACGTTTCTTTTAATTGTAAAAATAAAAAGAAATATAATTTGTAGGAAAATACTGTAGTATTTAAATCAGTAATTCCATTTTTATTGTATTTAAGGATTTGCAGGGTACTATTATAAAAATCGGGTTTTTTTAACGGAACAACCTGTATATTATATCACCATCAAAAAATATTTTTAAAAGATTAGGAAATATTAGTATTATAAAGACAAATATAGATATTACAGTTTCAACCCAACAAAAAATATGTTTTTGTTTGTTGCGATTAAAAATAACAAACTAAAAAAACCTTACCTTTTCTGTATATTCTTTGACTTTAATAACACTGGGAGTAACGCTGACTACTTCTAATACCGTTTATGACTATGTACTAAGTATAAAAACAGTTTTTTTTAAACTATATTTATATATACGGGTGTTCGGAAATTACGAGTCAGGATTTATGTGGGCGATTCTGCACGAAAAATTACTGCAACAAACTTCTATACAATTTTTTAAAACATTCAAAATTAACGGAGATACAGGGTGTTAAAGAAAAAAATATTGTAATTTTTCAAATAACCTTTTTTTAGTGTACTGATTTTTGCCAAATTATGCACACGTATTACTAATAATTCTTTGAATTTTACCTATTCATTTTATGTCAGGAGTCAATGCCAAAGAACCTAAACTGTCCTTCACTTTAGAAAAATGATTGATAATTTTTTTGTTAACTCCTTTTATGTATTATAATTATGTAAATAAAATTAATGTAACGATACAATTTAAAAAAATTAAACCAACTTTAAATAATTAAACAAGTCTAGCACCTTTCTCTCTCGCAATGCTATAGTATATTACATAACAAGTGTCGAAAGTGATATTTTTCACACGAGTGGAAATGTTGTCGCACGAGGCGATAGCTGAGTTCGAAATTCACTTTTGCCACGAGTCATGTACAAGATTTTTCCTACGACCAAAAAATATTTATATACCAAAAATGCCAAGTTAGTTTTTTTATATCATTAATTTCAACACAGAAAATATAGTCTTACAAAAGCTTAGACGTAAATCAATGTCAATGCCATAAAATCAAATAAAGAAATTACCTTTAATTGTATTTAAAAGCATGTAAGTATTTAGTATTTTTATTTTAGTTTCCCTACAAAAGTGTATGCACTCTAATTTCTTTAATTAAGTTTTTCTATTCGCGTAAAAACACCTTATCACTAAACAAAACTTACAGTACCAAATGGATTAAATTAAATTTTAACTCTAATTTAATGGTAGTTTCATTTTTATTTTACCAGATATAAGCCTTTTTCTAACAAAGTATAATTTATTTAGAAAAGAAAAATTGCCTGACATTTTGTGGTTAGCTTAAAATTTTACAAATCGATATCCCTACTTTGGCATTTAAAGCATTAGACACTTCCATTGTTTAATGGGTTGCCTATTTTTATTAAAAGCATTTGCTCCAAAATAATGTCTATAAATAAACCAATAAACCCTTAAACATAAAATTAAAACGAATATAATTTGAAAAAAAGAAAATGTGTGTTAGCACTGGTAAGTTAAAACCTTTAAATTGTTAAAAATGTACTGTAAATATCTTTTTAACGGAATTTAATTTGTCACTGTCATGTACTTTTCAACACTAGTGTTGAAAAGTAGATTTCAACACGCGTGTGATATTATTCGTTTTCTAAAGGATCAAGGAGTGCGTTTTATGTCATTTTCATATGTGGTCGTAGGAAAACTTAGTTTTTGTATGGGACCACCGCTGAAGTGCAGTCTTTCAAATAAAAAAGAATTTTTAAAATTGGTCCATGAAGTAACTGCGTAACATACACACAAAAACAAAAATAACATACTGGCGAATTGGGAGGTCCTCTTGTTGCAATAACTTAAAATGAACGGTTTCCGAGAAAAGCGACTTGAAAAATTTACATACGTTTAATTAGAAATTCTGATTTTCAAAATTAACAACGCAAGCCTTAAAAACTAACCTTGTTTATAGGTAATTTGATATTAATATGTAATTAAAATTTGTCAATAATCAGTGTACTAGAAAAAAAATAAGATTTTTTTCAATACCCTGTATCTCACTTTTACTTTTGAGTTTTTAAAATATTTGTATAGAGATTTTTTGCATTAATTTTTCGTGCAGAATCGCCCACAGAAATTTTGTCGCGTAATTTCCGGACGCCCTGTATAGAATGGAACCCACTGCCGGTGAATCAGACGTCAGTGAAAGCCCGGGCCTTAGCCCGCTCGGCCAACGAACGCATTAAAATTCGTATGATATACTAACATAATAAGACACCAAAAGAGAGCTACATACATACAAACACACATACATATATGTTAAGCTAATTAAAGCGGGTTAAGAAGAATAAAGTTTTTGAAGAAATTAACATTTTAAGATTGCCTAATTTAAGATGTTTAATTAGCCTTTGTTTTAAGGCAAAATACCTTCATAACTAGCTCAATGTCAGTCGGGGCACGTGGGTCGTGGATTGATTAACCTAAACATTCCTTTAACTCTTGTATCAGTATCCAGAAATAATTAAGATAGATAATTTGTTAGCCCTCCTATTATAGTTTACCACAAAAAGGTACTTATATATGGGCGCCACCTAAAGTTATAGAATAGTTTTGGTAAACTACGGAAGGTTAGTTTCTCTAGGTAAACTAAAACAAAACAAACAGATTCCAACACAAAATAAAAAAGACAACGTATAAAATATGCGTGTTCTTTATTTAAGAGCAATTCAATCTTGTTTAAAAAAGATGGGTGTTAATCAGCAAAAAAAAACATATGAAAATCTAGCGCTTAACGTTTGCAAACATTATTACACCGCTTTAACAAATATAACCAATTCAAAATTAAAAATTTAAGTATGTAAATTAATGTTACTTAACTAGTTTGATTATGTTCACGATGCAATATGTTATTTAGGTGTATCAATATTAAATGGTGTACTTTAAAGACTTTATATGCGTAATCAACTTATCTGAAATCCTCTATAAAAAGGTCCACTGGGTGTTGGTGTGGGATTCTCGCACTGGTTGTAGGCTGGGGCCTACACTTGGGATTCAGACAAGTGGCATTTGCTGGTCATAGATCATGAGGAGGAGTCAACTCGTGTGGTAGGTTATGGCTTGCCTCACTTCAAGCAGACAACTCAAATCTGGCTTCCCTTAAGCGTGGGGATCAGATAGAAAAATAGAAGAATGAAAAACTGATGAATGAAACGAGGTATGAAAGAAGAATCAAAGATGAAACCGGGCTTATCTAAAACAAGATCAAATTATTAAAATTAATTCAAAGACAACGTGTTTTTGAGGTTAAGTTTCGACATTCCAAGAAAAAGGTGAATTATGCAAAAATACTAACATAAAATATAAGTATAGAAAAACACATACCTTTTAGGCTAAAGATGGACAAGGATTCGTGATTTTTAACAGAGATAATTCAAAATTTTTATAAAATCACAAAATTGCCTTCTACTCGTCGCACCGGTTAGGCAGAAAGTGTCATTTTTAAGTCTGTCAATGTCCGACCAAAATTTGACACTTGTCTAACCATTCAGGCGTATTTCGGCGATTTGACTCTGGGACGTACTCGAAATCTGACGGTTACCACAGGCCAAAGATTTAAAGATACATGTGAAATGTCGCTGCTTCCATCAAAACCATGGACTCGAGAAAGGTTCATATACCACAAAAATATTAACCGGTCACAAAAATCTCATTTGTAAAGCTTAACACTAACAGCTAGCGAAGCCTCCAGTAAGTATATGCTCGAAGCAACAAAACCAGGGTACAGCGCCCTCTAATGAAACGCTTTTCAGGCTCACAGCAGGTTCTAGGCCACATGAACCTTTTAGCTTAGTTTGCGATAATTAGGTCACTGCGCACTAGACGGCGCTAGGGGTACCAAATAAAATAAAAAAATACGTTAGGAAAGCTGTTGTAATTAAATTCGCAAACTGCACTGTTACAGCCTCTTTAGAAAATACTTAAGTTTTTTTACGTGGGTTAAACCTAAGTGTGTAGAATTGTAGAGCATAATAAATATATATATTTTTCTATATTTGCTAGAACTTCTAGTACAAAAGATTATAAGGTATTTTGGGTATATAGCTGTATTAAAAGTGTACGATTTCCTCCATTTTAAATATTTATGAATATTTTTGTAGTAAAAATGTACAACAAAATTTTGTGTCCCAATATTTATGGTTAAAAAAACATAGTCAAAACTTAAGGTTTAATTTAAAAATATACGGACTGTTTTAGAATCTTGTTAAGAAAATTTAAGGGTAGATTTTACTATTAAAAATATAATATAAACATGAGTCCCCAAATTCCTCGTTCTCAAAATTAGAAGGTGTTAAATTTGTAAAAATAAAAATGGTTTATTTTTTTAATATTTAAAATATATCCTTAACACAATTATGTTTTAACTGGGCAATGTGATTTATTGCATTAAAAGGTGTTTTATCAGTTAACTCCACCGTGCAAAGGTAACAAAGTCTAATTGCAAAAATACAGATTTGAGAAAATCGACATTTTTTGTTTTATCCATTTTGATAATAGACTGTTTTTTCAACGTCCTAACGTTAAAAACCGCCCTAGAAACACCGTTTAAATATCAAATTGTTAAACTCGTTTTACACATTAAAACAATGTAAAAACATAAGATTATCAATTTTGTGATTTGACTCTTTTGCCTTTGCACGGTGGAACTTATTACATTTAATAAGTCTAGTGGCGTCTCAAGCGACAACTGAGAGGATATTTCTAACAAAAAACAGTACGCCACTGACTGTGTAAATGTGTGTACAATTTTTGAGCTTTCTTTAGATCGGGTAGATAAATATACGGATTTTGTGTTGTCTATTTATTTTCGTATCTAGTTTAGTTTATAAGAAAAAAAATCCACTCAATTGCTTATATTTGGAGTCCAAAAGAAGCATTAAATGTTTTATTTTAAAATTAGGTATTGGCTTTTATATAGATTTTTTTATTAGCAATCATGTAACAACAATATTCAAAACTTATTTAAATACGATTTATACCAGTCTAACAATTTTAACTAAAATTAGAGTTTTTGATTTTTTTAGTTTTTTAAAAAGTTTAACACCGTATTTTAAAAACTAAAAATTTGCGGGCCCATATTTACATGAACTTTTCTTTATGGTTTTTGATGTAGAATTTTTCCTTAAATTTTCTTACGAACATTTAGTACCATCCTAAATATATTTTTGCACATTGACTTAAAGTAGACTTCAAAATACTTTTTGTAAACAATTTTTTTAGATAGTATGCCAACTAACCTTCTTTTTCAATGTTTTAATTTACATTTTATTAATGATTTTTTCAACCGCCGTCCATGAGCTGAAGGTCATTATTGATTTTTGGTTCTTGGCTAAGTTGAGGTGAAAAAAAGTTTTTAATAATTCCATAAATATGTTTTTCCACATGCGTTTAGCTCTTTGGCAGGCACTGTATGTTTTAAATCCACAGAATATTATTTCAAATTCTGCAATTTTTATCAGGCAGCAGCCCAGCTGGGCTTACACGGTTAATTTGTAAACACACCAAGCTGTTGAAAATATTTCCAGATGGGTTGAGTTCAGAGAGGTGTAGCCAGGCTACCTTTGTTTAATGCAGTGCCGTATGATGACACAATATTTTATTATTTGATACCGCCTAGAGTATATAACACTTATCTAAAAAAATGACAGGACTTACGAGGCGATACACATCACCAATTTCCATAATTATCTATTTAAAATGATGAAGATGTACTAAAAAAAAACATTCGTAAATTACAATACTTTTCGTACTCTTTGTCGAATTCTCGTTAGTTAAGTTTAGGCACACATTTAATAAATAAAAATATACAGGGTAATCTATTAAAAAAATTATATGTTTGGTTCATATCACAAAAAATATAAATTTAAAAAAATCTAACTACACCACTGGATTCTACGTAAAAATATCTACTAATATCAGTTTCTACCTATAAGTTGTAAGTTACAAAACAACTGAAATACAAGTCCGAAAATGAAAAAAAAAAGAATTTCTCTCTGTATGTCAGAAACGAAGAGTGCCATAAAAATCTTTTAGTGTAATGCTTTTTTATCTAAAAAGTAGCAACAGTTAGCGAAAACCGCAAGACTCTGTCTTTAATAATTACCAAGATACCAGTGCAATTGCAACGACAACCCGGACCAACCCTGTACAATACTTAGAGTGCATACTCATTTCGAAATGTAATATATAAAGAAAGCTTAAGAACTGTCAAAACAGCGAAAAATCACAGAAATGCTCGTTATCGACAAAAAAGAAATTACAACTTACGCAAACGTTTTTTTATTTTAAATTAAACCGATTTGCATATTTAAATGCTTTTGTTATTCCTTTACATCTTTGCGTTTTTAATAAAAATTTTTAGAATCATATAGAAAAAGCTACTTTTTCTTCCTAATCGTACAAAATATACTTTTTAACCGACTTTAACAAACGAAGGAGGTTCTTAATTCGCCGCGTATTTTTTGTGTATTTTTAAAAAATTCTTTTTTATTTGAAAGAGGGCACTACCGCGGTGGTTCCATAAAAAAATAAAGTCAGGATCGCGAGTGACAAAGGTACTAGACTTATTTTTTCGGCAAGGCGGACTCCAATTTTTGCGGCAAAGCTGACTCTAGATAGGATATGCTCATATAAATAGGCATGTGTCCAGATACTAAAGCAAAAAAAAGAAAAGATCAAGGGAGCATTTAGAATCGACAACCTTGGGGTGAAATTTACACTATCTCACCGACCAAAAGAAGGAAATTTACAACTCGCCGCGTATGTTTTTTTTGTGTATTTTACGCGATTAATCTAGTATTTGTGAACCAATTTTAAAAATTATTTTTTTAATTGAAAGAGTGTACTTCCGCGGTGGTCCCATAAAAAAATAAAGTCAGGATCGCGGGAGAGAAAGGTACTAGACCTATTTTTTCTTCCTGCCATACGTAGAAAAGATCAAGGGAGCAGTTAGAATCGACAACCTTGGGGTAAAATTAACCCTTTTACCGAACTAAAAGCAAAAGCAAATAAATGCAGCTCCGTGTGTATCGAATTCTTGCAGCCCCGCGTGTATCGATTTATAAGCTTTTGACGGATATAATATATTCTACCAATCTACAAGCGGTTAGCTGCAGCCCCGTGTGTATCGATTTATTGCAGCCGCCTCTGCATCGATTTATAGGCTTTTAATAAAAAATATAAGGAACTAAGGACAGAGTATAGGTGGGGGTCATGGTTAGTTATTTTTTTTAATTCCCTAATTAAACCTTCATTGCTGTCAAAAGCTTATAAATCGATAAAACTACAGCTAACCGCTAAAAGAGGTAGTAGTAGTGTTTTTAGTAAATATTAACCGATTTAATTGTAATATTAGGAAACTAAAAATCTAAAAATAATTATTAAAAAAATTTTTTGAACCTACTTCAAAAAATTAGTAAAAGTCATTAAAAAGTTAAAAATAGTAAAGAAAAAGAAGAAGTCGGGAAATAACAAATGTGCTACCTGTGTAATGTCAGTAAGTAAATAAAAGATTTTATACTTTTATGCAATATGCTATTACCCATCATCTTTTTTTTTTAATTTCTTTTATATATTTTTAACTTTTTAGTGACTTTAACTAATTTTTTTAAAGTCGCTTTAATTTAAAAAAATATATTTTACACACCATTGCAAAAAAATAATATTTGAATATTGCGTTTTTTCTAAAATTAATATATTACAACAGTAACAAACATTGAACTCATTATTTCTTTTAAAACCAATTTTACATATTTTACGTTAATAAGATTTTTTTAATTTTGAAATTTTAAACATAAAATGTTTTAAAAGTTATTTTGGTATAAGAAACGAATAAATACAACCCTTAAGAGGGTTCAACCATATTTACCCAAACAATTTATTGTTCTTGTCACAAAGGCATCTTAAAATACAATAGGCTGTAAGTAGTTGAAGTAAAACAGAGATCTTAACAACTCAAAAAGATCAGCTTCAAAATTAGAAAGCCTTTGATATGCTCAGGCTTTGTGTTTAATTTTGGACAAATAGTAGTCTTAAAGTTTAATGTTTATCCAAACCATTCTTTAAAACTTTAGATTTTAAAAGGTCTATAAATTGGCTTTAAAATATATGTATATTTAGTAACATAAAACAAAAAATATGCTTTTAAATTTGAATTATTGACGTTTTCTTTTGTCGAAAGTCAATTTCTGTGGTACTTTCGGTAAAACCAGACATTGTATTTTTACGGTATTAGAAAATGACATTAGCTCTTTTCTACCATCATTTGTTTTTTAAAAAATTAATAAAAATGACGGTTAACATCACATTTTCAAACGCCATTTTCTGAAAAACTAGTAAAGATAGGTAGGGGGTGTCCGGTAAGCCCCGCCCAACTAAGCAAATTTAAATATAGTGAAGTGTCAGTAGCATATAGGTCTTTATTAAAAACAGCGTTAATTGCGCAAATCTATTTTTATATTAAAGTATGCTTAATTTTTTGATTAGTGGTTCTTCCAGGTAAAAAAAACTTACGTTTTTAAGACCCTACCAATGAGTGATGATGCTCGATTGATGGATAACACCGCACACCTAACGTGGACAAGGCCACATTTTTTAATAAACTAAACCATATAACTTTATATCTAATATTTATTTAAGTTCTAGACATTCAGATTCTTCAGATTCTTTTAAATATCAGACAGATTTTTTTAATTGAAATTTTCCTTAAAAACCTTACAAAACATAATATTTCAATATTGCATAAAAAATACAATTAATTACCTACATTCTGATATATTAATATTACAAATTAGTACTGACTGTATCGTAAGGTTTAAATTTTTACAGAAAAAAAAATGCAATAATCTGCATTCAAAACGTTATTGACTAAATAATTAAAGCCAGTTTTGCAAAGTGCAAATCAGTTAAGGTATTATTTTAGCTTTATTGTTTGTACTTAGTGTATTCCTTTTACCTTGTAAAACTGTTCTGAACCGTTCTCTGAACTGTCAATAGTGTCAAGAACGGTTCTTCAACATGAAAAAATATCAAACAATTGTAAATGGAACACTTATGGTGTCCAATAGATATTGGACCAACTAAAGGTTGCGTTTAAAAATTATGACGTTGGACGGCGTTACCGCTGGGCGGGACTTTCCGGACCCTATAACATGTGTCACATGTATTTCCTTGAAATTGCCTATAGAATTGATTTTTAGAAAAATAAATTGGGTGTTTCATTTAAAATAGCAAATTTAAGAAAACTTACTCTAAACCGGATGTGCCACATAAAATATAAAACATTAGAAATCTGCATCCTATCCAACAATATATTTGAAAAAAAAATCAAAATTGTGTAACACTTCTCAATAATATAACAGGCTTGCTAATAGTTTTGTAGGCACCCGGTATATTTTCTTTCAGGTATAGTATTTGTTTACTCTATATTATTATTTTATTTTGTTATATAGAAAGTTCGAAAAATTGTTTATTTTTTATATTGTTTAGCATTTTGGGTCTTCACTGCTTTTAGATATTTTCTTATGTAAGAAGGAAAATTTATGGAATACTCATGGGCAGTGTATTTCTTGATGGATGGTTGTTTTTATTTATTACTGATTATTTTCCTCAATAGAAAGCATAATAATGCGAAACCATAATTTTTCCCATAAATATAACAAATGTTTAGATAAGTCATTAAACCACATGTACACATGGACTGTTTAACCGCGAATAAATTCTCAAAATCAAATAATCATTCAAACTACTTGTCAAAATTAAAAGAAAATGTCTCACTTTATTTTGAATTAAAATTTTGTGTTGTTGGCTTTAATTTAAGTGTTTCAGAAAATAATCTAGCCGTATACCACTTGACCTACACATTTAAATCGGTTAAACTATCCAAATATGTTTTGTAAGATTGGCTTGGCAAATAGTTTAATGAACAATAATTAAAAAAACCCTCTACCGCTTCGCGGTCTTGAGTTGATAATTTCAAAATAAAAACCCTTGACCGCTACGCTTCCTTGTGTTTTGATTAAATTATTTTACGTTCAAATATTGTTGGGTAGTTTAATCAATTAGATCGGTTGTCTACTAACTATAATCAGAAACATTGTATTTTTATTATAATTATTTTATTAAAAAATTGGTATAAGATTAATGTTATAATCCCATTCATGGTCTCATTACTACAAAATAATAAATGCTAAGTAGGGTTATTTCAAGGATTATCGAATTATTTAACAAAATTTGACATTAGAGTCTTATGTTTAAGTTTATTAATAGATATCCTTAAAACAACCATTGGTTAAAATCATTACTGTAACTTTTTAAACAGTTGTAGGTATATATATTTTTATTAGAACACCGTAAATCATAATATTACAAATCTAATAGTTAAAATCTCTTAGATTAAAAACAGTTTCCTTAATACCATTGCGCACCTTTTTCCCTTATTTAAATTTACCCTTTATCCGGGATGCGACACCCTAATCCAAGCTTGAAAAGCTAAATTTTTCTCCGTTTTGAAACTTCCGGTTAAGCTAAAGAAAAGATAATTATATTAAGGTTTAAAATAAAACTTTTTTATAAAGAAGTCTTAACACACACTTTATATTTTTTTTCTCTTATAATTCAAGTTAATATTAGGCTTAATAAAAAAGTATCAGATATTAAGGCCTACTCTATTGTTAAAAAAGAATTACAACACAACAAAGAATTTGATTTTTTCAAATCAGGAAAAACGCTTAAACGCGTCAATTTGGGATTGCAGGGAAAAACATTTTTTTGCCACTTTTAACCCCCGAACTGCAATCGTCTAGCCAGGGTCACACTCACCCTTAAATCCTAAATAAAAAAGGGGTTGAGTGACTTATGTTAAAGGTCTTTTGACCCTAAATACAACTGCCAACTTTGAAGTCTTTGCTAGAATTTTCGTTGATATGACAGCTTGTCAAAATTTAGAATTTTTATTTTTCTAACGTATAATATTAAATTACCTGTAGAGTAAGCTACGTTAAACTAAGGGGATATGATAAAGGTATAACAATCTTTAAAATAATATGTTAGTCAAGGGTGTGACTTCCCCATAAAATTTAAGGGTAAATTACACCCTCGGCAAAAAAATTAATTGATTTCTAATTTTAAAGATGGTATAAAGCCTTGTTATATCCTTTGAGTTTAAAGATGCTTGCTCTTACAGGTTATTTAATATTATACATTAAAATCATATATCGAGTTTGAAAAATGCAACCCCACTTTTTCATTTTTCATATTTCAACTATCAATTTATTTTGGAAATTTCTTTTAAGAATTTCTTTACTTCCTTTTACTGGGAAAGTTATTTTGCAAAAATAAGTTTTTTCTTTAACTAATCAATGTTGTTTTTAGGCTGATAATGACCATCACTATGGTCGAAACATGTCCCTGAATAAATAAATATAAGAATAAAGAACATTTATTGGTGAAAGACAGTAGTTTTATTTGTCAATTATTTTAATGATGCACCTTGTAATGTTAATAATAAGGGCTAAAAATTTCAGTATGTTTTTCTTTTGTCTTCATGAACAATATTTTTACAATAACGTTAGAAAGAAAAGGTTTTTTTTTGGGTTTTTTGGCTCAGACTAATTATGCATCTAAAATTTTGTACCAAATCGTAAGCGTCAGTATAACAAAACTTTATAACGATTGACGTAGTAAAATTAAATTATGTAGTGTTACACACTGGGTTAGTAAAAAGTAATGCAACTCTTAAATATTTTTTAAACCGCTTAAGCTACATTTACAGAATTTAGTAGGTGTCTGGAAGGTGTTGGTCATAAAGAATTTAATAGTAATATCGGCACCGCTGCCGGATCTTCCAGTTTTGTGCTAAACGTAGTTTTCTTGTTTTTAAATAAAATGCCTTATTTATATTTTTCGCAATAACTTTGACGGGCCAAATTTAATAAATTTACAAATTTTTAAAACTCTAACTCATTTTAACTAGTTGCTTAGATATATTAACACTAGATTTTCGGTTAGACCCACAAAAGTTGTGTTTATAAAATTCGGGATCTAAATGTTTCTGGGCAAGTAAAATTATATAGTGATATCGGCATTATAGTCAAATTTTCTGGTTTTGCACTACACGGTATAATTGTATTATATTAAATATAATGTTCACTTTCTATTGACTGCAATAAAAAGGCGATGATTAATTGTAATTTGCTATGCAATAATAAAATATAACGTTATGTAAGGTTTTTAAAGAGAACTGCAATTTTAAAGAAAAAATGCGGTATCTGGTATGATCGCCCAGAGAAAATTGCTGATTGTATCTGGTATGATCGCCCAGAGAAAAGTGCTCTGCGCCAAGGAGGCACCAAATAATATACAGTGAATTCCAATTAAAATGAGCCACCCTCCTAATTTTCATCAGGGGGAACCATTTTTGTGTCAAAATTTACTTAATAAAGGTTATTTTCTTCCGCCACCAACACAAATGTCAAAGAGTTTAAATGGGAAAGATGGTTAAGTGGTTCATTATTTTAAAGCTCTTGACGAGTACTTTATAACCCTGGAATATAAAGTTACTATCTTCACCTACTAAAAAATTGCGGTACTTTAAAATTTACCCAAATAATAATTATTAATAATAATAAGGTAAGATGTACCTAATGTGGTATTTTCCTAAAGCTCTTTGTAAGATCTTTTTATTGATAATATAATACACTTTTTATCCTACCCTGTATATTATCACTAGTATTACCATTTTTTAAAAAGCCTTAGGAAAATTTTACATTAGGTACATCTTACTTTATTATTATTAATAATAAATAATAACTTTATTAGTTTCGAAAATACGGCTATCTCAATCAAGTATATGGGTAATATTTAAAGTACCGCCAATTTGTAGTAGGTGAAGATATTGACTTTATATTTTAGGGTTGTCAAGTACTCGTCACGAGCTTTAAAATAATGTACCACTTGACCCCCTTTCCATTTAAACTTTTTGACGTTTGTGTTGGTGGGGGAGGGGATAACCATAAATAAGTAAATTTGGACAGAAAAATGTGTCCCCATAAAAATAAAAATTGGCGTGTTTCAGAATTTTTTAAGGGTGTATAAAAACCAAATTGTCCACTCTTAAATTTCCATTTAGCTGTGTGTAGATATTTAAAATGTTGTTTTAAATAAAAACAATGTAATTTTTAAAAATATTAAAAAAAATATGATAAAAATATTAATTTTTTTAGATTTAAACACTAGTTTTTTATTAACAGGCACATTTTAAAGTCTGAACGAAAATAATAAAAACCGTTTTGACCTAGTATACAGTGTGGGCCAAATGAAACTTGGATACATTTTAACTAATAATAACTTTTTTCTCTTGAGCCCATCTTTTTTATTTATTAATTGCTAATAGGTAGATTGTTTTCTTTAGGTTTGCTTACGGGACTTTTTCCAAAATACTGTATTAAACCTCGTTGCAAAGGATATCTGATTTAGCTACAATTAAGCTAATACGTTTTTCTTGTAGACAAACTAGGGAAAATAATTTAGTTAAAGCGAGTCTGTCAACAATTTAAGGATTTTGAAATTATAATTATTTTTAATAAATAATGTTTCCCATAAAGCATGCATTTCTCTCAATTTAAAAAACACTTTTTTTTCGAGTTTTCTTTAAAAATTAAAAATGTGAGGTTACCATGGTTACTGAGTTGGATGCTAAGCAGACTGTATAAACAGTATATTTATTAGAAATAAACGTATTAGCCTAATTGTAGATAAAAATTATTTGCAACGAAGTTTAATTTATCATTTTGGAAAAAGTCACATGAGTCCATTCTTGTTTAAATCTCTCTAACCAAAATTGGCTAACCTATAGAAAACATATTCACCTCTTAGCCCCTTAAAAATAAAAAGATGGACGCAACAGATAAAAAGTTATTATTAGTTAAAAAGTGTGCAAGTTTAATTAGGCCCACACTGTACAATACTAAATATAACATTAACAAGTAAACAAATTAATTAGGCTGAGTTCAACAGTTTTAGAAAATAAAGCTTTAGGTATTTTTTAATCAAAAACCATTGTTAACCAACTTTAATGTTCTAACAAATAAATATTTTCTGTTCTTGAAGGGGGCGAGATAATTATATTGGTATTATGAAAATTGTTTTCTAAATTTCCGAGCTCACCTTTTGACATTATTTAAATTTACTTTTGCTCAAGAGTTGATACCTTAATCCAGGTTTATAAACTTTAGCTTTCTATCTTTGGAAAAGTTTTGTTCCGTAAGACAGATTTTAATTGAGAACTACGGTAAGAAACCTGCTTATTTAAATAAAGTATTTTGGTAAAATAGCTGATAAAGTTTCTTTACGGATTGCAACAAACTTTGTTGTGTAAAAGCAGTTAAAAATCGTCCTAAAATAAATTAAATTGATATACTATTTTACTTAAATAAATAAAAATTAAAACAAAAAGTATTCTTAAAATGCCAAAATTGTAATATATTAATGACTTATGAATTTTTACTTTTAATGGCGTCACCTTCAGTTTTTGTCTTCAAAAAACAAAGAGTAAAATCTGGAGTACTTCCCGTGTAAAATACTTGTTGAGTTTATATTTTTATTTTAAATTTTATTACCAAGGTCTTTGCAGTAAAACATTAAAAAATAATTGTAGTAAAGGAAGGAACATAGGCGCAATTAGGGGGGCTAAACATCCCCAAAATTATTGAACATTTAAAGTATATTAGTGTTTTTTGACAAATAACTCTATAAAGAGGGGCTTAAGCCCCCTAAAAACCAGAGACTAGTTACGCCACTGGAAAGGAAATTTACCAATAAAAATGTGTAAGTAAAATTGATAAAAATATATAGGGCATAAAAAAATATATAAAATACCCTGTATATTATATTATTATCTTTAAAAAGCTTTAAAAAAATACACCAGAAAATAAATCTAATTTTGCCAGTTTTAGATATATGGCTATTCAAATCAGGTTCTTAAGTAATTAGTTAAGCACCGCCATTTTGTAGTAGGTTAAAATATTGACTATATTCTAAGGTTGTAAAAATAATTTGTTACTAGACTTCCCTTTTCATTTTTTTTTCTCAAAGTGTCCAGTAGCCTCTTAAAATTATCATTTGTCAATTTTAGTATATTTTTTTAGTTTTAAAAGTGTTATTATCAAGAAGTCCGTATCATTGTTTGCACAGGCACTATATTATTTTTTAAGCTCATTAATTTTTTTTTATTCAGACCAGCTCTGAAATACCTAGAAAGCGGATTCTATTCATTTTATTTAATTTTTTATTATATTAAAGTTTATTTATTCGTTTTTTGAAATGTTTACAATTATTACAGTATTTGCGTAGGATTAAATAACAGTATATCAAAATAGAAGTAAAAATAAATAGTTATATTCTATATATGATTTTAAAAATTTATAAATAATTAATTTTATAAAATTTATTTATTTTTATTTTTGGGCAATTACTAAAAACAAGTATTTAGTAAACAAGGCAATTATAAAAACACGTTAATTTAAATAAAATTTCAATATATAATTTTTCATTTTATCAGGGAATAAAAAAAATTCTGACCTGCAATAGGTGGTATTTTTTAACTCCGTTTTTAAAAAACTATTTTACTAGGTTTTTTCACACTGACAAAATGTCATAGCAACTCCCTGTTTTCTACTGATTATTTCCCTCACTGGGAAATTAGAAACCACCATTTTTGTGATAAATTTTGTTTATATAAACCACATGTGCTGTTTAACAGCAAATAAATTTTGTTGTGTAAACTAGTTGGTAAAATTTAAAAAACTGTCAAACTTTATTATTAGCAAAAAGCTGTGTTGCTGGCTTTAATGTAATTTTTTCAGGAAGTAATCTAGCCGTATACCACCTGACCTACAAATTTAATCGATTAAACTACCCAAATTTTTTTGCAAGAATGGATTGGCAAATTGTTTTATCATGGACAATCATAAAAAAAACGTTCTATTAAATTATTGTACATTTAACTATTTCTCAAAAAATCTTGCTCAAAATATTGTTGGTCGTTTAATCGATAAAATTTATAGATCTTGTGATATCATATATGATATAACTACTACCTGCTCCTTCCTTGATAAAACCAACATGATGGTATTTTAGCGACTATTTTACTAAAGTGGTTTACTGACAAAATGTCATCCCAAACTCCTGTTTTTTTCTACTTGCTCCAACCTGGATAAAACCAAAAATGTCAAATGTCATTCACAAAATTTCTTTCATACAATCAAAATATTATGATATTTTATACGATTAAACTTAGGTTAAAGTAAAAAAGTGAAAAAAAACTACTGTGACTTTGACAAGTATTACCTTTAATAGTTTGGCTTGATTTTCTGGGAAAGTTTTGTTGAATATTATTTAAAAAGAAAAAAACAAGGCTAAAAATTTCTGTTGTTTTATTCGAGCTTGTTGCCTTTTGGCAATTTCGTTCATGACATTTATTTCTTACTACTCACCTGACGGCTTGCGGTACTATTGAAAATGTCATCAGTCACGAAGTTCTCAAGCAACAAATTTTTATACAATCAAAGTACTTTGCGGGCAAAATTTTCTTTATTATAACATTATATTAAACAATTAAACTATTATTATGCTGTATTTGATTTTTTCTAGGTTACCCCTATACTATGCAGTTAAAGTGAATATTATCAAAATTGCAATTTCTTTTTCGTTAATAGGTTTTAAAGTCGAGAATTTAATAAATTAAATTACTATTCAACTATTTATGTTGTAGTCACATAAAAACTAAGAAAATAAGGAAACACTTCTAGTGTTGTTTAATTTATAACGTCCATACCGGGTAGAGCCACCCCAGATGTGCCTTTGTGTTGCCACCTTATTTAAAAGACTTCTTAATAAAATATTGATGTTAGGGGGTCCCATTTTGGTTTAAATTGCGAAGTATTCCAGTTATCAGAAAAGATAGAACTTTGCGGTTTTTAGTTTTTGAGCTTACGACGATATTAAAAATATTGCATTTTTAGGTTCTTTTAAATCTTAGATGACTAATAAACTGGTAAAAAGGTAAAAAGAATCTTTATATATCTTTTTGGGTAGAATGTATATCCTGAATAATATTGTTTTTGAAATATTGATCAATTTTTAGCCAGGCGTATGCGGTGTAGGCAGCCGCCTAGGGGCCTCGCGGCAGGTAAAGGTATGAAATGCGACATAGGGAAAAGCATATAAGTAAAGGGTGTAGACGTTTTTTAGTCACGTAATTTTAATTTGTCATGAAACGGGTAACATAAGTGTATAATGTACGAAGTAGTATGAAAAAGACTCATAGGACTGTGTTTAAAGGGGTGAGAAACTTTTTTGCTTCTCAAGTTTTTTCCAGAGGAAAAAGGGTCCTCGCTAATAACTTCGCGTACGCCTAAAGGGCCTCGCAAGACAGGTGACGACGTTAGTTTTTACAAAAAAAGGCCTCGCGGAGACGACTTTGCCTACGCCTCATTTTGTTTACGCAACGCCACTGGGTCGTCTTAATATTTTTTTTTCCCATGTTTGAAAAAATAACAATATTTTCCGAGAAAATATTGTCAAAGGACATATATTAAATCGAGGAACATGTTGATATTTATGAAGACGGTGACACGTATTTCATCCTTGTTGATAATCATCACAACCGCTGTACATTTCTGACAACCCGACTATGTTTCTGGTCGCCCAAACATAATCCCTGTCGAAACCAAGGAAGTAAATTAAGACGGCCAGAGCCATCTCGCCAAGCAATTCCAAAACAACCAGCCAGAGCACCGTTAGGTTAAGAAGGTAAAATTTGTTTTTGCTTTTAATGCAATTTCTCTTTTGAATATCAAGGTGTAAATAATTTTAGATATAAAATTGAGTTCAGGTTGAGTCCAAAAACTAGTTTTAAACTCATTTAAACTTACTTCTTGTTTTAAATTACTTTTAAAGTACACATTTGAAGCAAAAATGAAAAAAATTTCTAAGTTAAGTCAATATTAAACTTGTTAGCGTTTTGAATGACGGCATTGCCAGACACCCTTAATAAATCTAGCTACATATTTTGCATTTTTTAAAAATTAAGCTGTTTTTCTTATTTTTTTTAATTGCATGCAGAGCTTTTATACCCAGGAATTTAATCCTTAAAAATATATATATATACTGGTTTAGCAGGTGGGTATTGGGATATCGTCGAATTAAGCAACAAAAAAGGATGTATGTGACTAATCCAATCAGATGTGTTTACATGCAGGTATTCACGTTGAATTGTCTCTTTTCTTTACATTGCCTTTGTGCTATGTTATTTAGCTGATTCTATATATATATATATATATATATATATATATATATATATATATATATATATATATATATATATATATATATATATATATATATATATATATATATACATATATATATATATATATATATATATATATATATATATATATATGTGCATTATTGAACATATTCAGTTTATTTTTGTTGCTTTTGGTTTAGGCGGAAAAGACCCTAACTTTTTATTTTGAATAAGACATCCAGTATATTTTTACTTATTTAAATAGAAAAGTGACTTTACAGGTACCTACAATGACACTTTATTTGCTACTTTAAGACGTTAAACCTCTAAATATTTTAATTTTTTATTTTTAATCTAGAGGTCCATGAATGCGTTAAAATACCAATAATTTTGAATCAAGTAGTCACGGAAAATAGATGTGACAGTCTTTTATTTTTAAAACCCTTACAGGCTCGTCTAAAATTTGCAACATCCTATTTATTGTCTAAAGTATTTTTTTCAAATCCGAGGGTGCCTCACCATAATAGCTAAAACAAGTATTTTTTTTATTGATTAAGAATTAGGGTGGCATCAATAATACAATACATGATTATTGATAATAACATTAGATACTGATAACTTTCTTAATAATCTGTTAAGAACTAAACAAAAAAAAAACAGGTTAATGTGCTGGTTTTACAAAAAAATTTAATTTATTTTTAACTTAAATATTAATTATGTGAGCCATCCATATTCCATTAAAAAAAAATGACTTTAAACCATAAATAAGAGGTTGCAAACTTTAAACAAGCCTGTAAATGGTTTAAAAACAAAAGGCCGTCACATCTATTTTTCCATGGCTACTTTGCCAAAATTTGCCATTTAATCGCATTCATGGCATTCTAGATTTAAAATTAAAAATATTTAATGGTTAGATTAGATTAGCTTGAAGGTGGATTGTATCCTCTAATACTGCAACTTGCTCAGGTGTATTGTGTATCCTCCATCCCTATGTTAGAGCACACTATCCAAGCCGGTCTTTTTAATTAGACTCCACAAGCTTGAAACTGGCTCCTTGGTAAATGTTGCTGCTTTAGATTTTTTTCTCTCCCAGCCTTACAAACTGCAAACGACAAAGGACTTTACAGTAGCACCAAATATGTTCAGCGGTTTCTTCTTTTTCCTGGCAGAACCTGCATAGGTTTTTTCTGCCACGTGTATTGTTTCCAGGTGTTTATTTAGTCTGCAATGATCTGTTAGCTGACCCACTATAATTCTTACTGCTTTCTGGTTGTAATTTAGAAGGTATTTCGTAAATTCCGGCGAGTATGCCTTTATGAATTATTTTGCCTGACGCTGTCCTGGTATTTTCCTATTAACCAGTCTTGGGATTCTCTCATGATCTATGATCTAATAGATGACCTAACTTCGCCTGACGAAATACCACAGTAGGGCTCGCTCCCTACCATTGAACTGCCAGCACCCTCCTTTGCCAGTTTATCGGCTTCCTCATTTCCCTGGTACCTAGGCAATAGTTAGCTTGTTGGAGGCACCCACCTCTTCCAGAGCAGTTATGTAGTCCTACACCAGCTTAAAGCTGATCTTGCATGAACTGACCACCCTGTCCGAATAAATTATTATGGTTTTACCCATGTACTTCTTTTCGTGATTTCCCTAGCACATTGTTCTATGGCCTATACTAGGACTCTGGCCTCATTAAAGAAGGCATTGTACCGCTTTCACTTTACCCTGTATGAATATGTGAAGTTGCGGTAGGTTAAGCAGCACTTTCAGAGCTGCAGTAGGGGTCGTTTTCATGGCCCCCGTTATACACAGACAAGCAAGTCTTTGTATACTTTGTTATTACCTTGTTGCCGTCTTTTGTAGCGTCTTTGCACCCCAGGCAATTGAACCGTAGGTTATCATTGGTCTAACAACCATTTTGTACATCCACAGGTCTATCTTCGGGCTCCCAAATTTTTTCGCAAAGTCCTTGGCATCTACCCAGAGTAATTTTTTGCTTAGGTATGGTCCCCAAGTCAATTTTTGGTCAAAGATGACGCCTAAATGTTTAAAGGTTAGATGTCAAGCAGTAGCAAATAAAGTATCATTTTACTCGGAATGTCTTTTTTCTATTTAAATAAGTAAAAATATACTGGGTGTCCTTTTAAAATGAAAAAGGTCATTTTTAGCTGAAGCGGAAGTAACAGAAAACAATCGATTATGTGAAACAATGCATGTTTATGTGACTTACCTACGCACCAAATTTTATTTTAATATCCTTAAAAATAAAGTTATATGTGTGAGACACCGACTAGCGACACCCGGTATATTATAGTTAAGGGTAGGTACTGATGGTTTATTTCTGTAAACGCAATTTAACCAATACTGTTAAATATACACGGAAGCAATGATTACTAACATATTGTAGGCATTAATAGTTATTAGCAAAGTTTGCCTATTTAAAATAAATACTAGTTTTACGGACCTAGGTTTACTTGGTTTTTCACACTGTCGACAAAGGGCGTAATAAAGACTTAGCTACCCCTATTCGTCATGTAAATTTCTTAAACAATTTTCTTAGAGTTATTTGTTGTCGTTTACACTGTATTCATGATAACAAAATAGTTTAAAACTGATCTGCGGTTGGTAAACTTAATTACTTCTGAAAGAAAAACTTTGGCTAGTGTGGTAATCTGCATCGCAAGATCGAACAGTGTTTGACAGAAGCAACCTTTCAGTGCACGGAAATTACAAACAAAAAAAGTTTTTTTCTATTTTTGTAAAAATCAAATTTATTGCCCTTAAACTTTTGTGCAGTGTGGTGTTTACTACAAGTTCTGATATACAGGGTGTTCAAAAATATGTGGGCAATCTTTCGGATTCATATAGAACATATAAAAATAATGTCACAATTTCTAAACATTTTTTTCCTTAAGCCCTTCTTTACAGAGATATGTGGCCTTAAGGAACCTCACTGAAATTGGGTTTTTAAAATAACTTTAATAGTACTTGGTATAATAATAAAAAAAAATAATATGATAAATACTGGTTAGGACTCCTTAAAATGTTGTCCTTGTAAAACATTTAAATTTCTTACATCGCCAAGGGAAGACTAACCCTGGCTAATTATAATAACACAATGTATAATAATGGAATTAAAATAACATTTTTTAATAGCTTAAACCGATAGCTATAAAGAAATTACTTTTGTTTAATATTAATTGAGTGAAGCTTTAAAAAAAAACTTTTTGCTTAAACAAGGCTGTTTTTAATAATTTAGTTTGTCGGTTTTTTAAATAAGTTTTTTTAAACTATTTGCAGCAAAATACCCTAATGATTTTAGATGTCCCTTGTTTTTGCTAAAATGCTCTCATTTATGGACATCGAACAGGATATAGTATATTACATTACAAGTGTGGAAAATGACTAATTTCACACGAGTGGGAATATTGTAGCACGAGGCGTTAGCCGAGTGCGACAAACCCACGAGTGTAAGAAAGTCATTTTCACACGAGTACTACGAGTACAAAATATGGAAAGCATTTAAGGAAAGCATTTGGCAACGTCGGAAGGGTCTGATTCTATTTATGAATGGATAAAGAAAGTGGATTCATAAAGTGTTTATTAGCCTTAGGTTTAATTAGGGATTAAAAAAAAGATTTTACTAGTTGTTAGAGTACACGAAGAAAGAGAGAAAGGAATTTGATCTATAGGCTTTTTTCTCTGGCGCTTTAAGTCGAACGGTCAAGCGGCAAGGCTGCCTCTATAAGGTGCGTGCTCAAAGGTAGAAGGGAGATTTTTAATTTGATCTACTTACCTGACAACACTGTGCCACTGAGCGAGCTGTCAGTGAAAGTTGTTTTTTGTGGTTATGTCTATTTTTGTTTATGTTTTTATTTTTCGGAAATTTTATTATTACTCTTTTCAATATTGGAAGAAAGCTTATACTGTGCAGTAACTTAACGTCAATAAGATGATTTTCGCTAATTTGGGTTCTACTGTTTAAGGTAAGTAAAAAGCTTTTTTACTGTCACTACAATAAATATGTCACTTGCAAAACCAATAGCAGTTTTTAGAATGACATCATAATATGTATCACACGAGTGTTGTAAAGTACTTTGCAACACTAGTGCTGTAAAGTACTTTGCAACACTAGTGTGATATAACGCATTTTCTATGCATGAAACCAGTGTGCTATTTGCTATTTTTACAAGTGGTCGTAGGAAAACCTGTTTTTAAGCTAATGGATTAAGCTACCTACTCAAAAATACCATTTTTATTTGTTTGTTATTCAGGGTGTAAAAATATTTAACACTAATATGTAAGGGTCAGTCCGCCAGTGGCGAACTAATGAAGGCAAATGTTTTACAAAAATACCGTTTTAAAAAGTTTGAATTTAATATACTAAAAAGTTATTTTGTTATATCCAGCACTATAAAAGTTATTTAGGAAAAACCGCTTTTCAGAGGCGTCTTTTAGGGGCACATATCTCTTTAAGGACGGACTTTGGAAAGAAAAAGGAATGGAAACTTGTCACATTATTTTCATGTGTTCTATATGAATCAGAGAGATTGCCAACCCATTTTTGGACACCCTGTATAATACAAAAGAGCAGTGGTAAAAAACCATTAAATTAAAATAATTTTTACAATACTGCTATTGTAATTTCCAATTGCTTGTGGTACAATTCTCGCACAATATTCAGTAGTGGCCATTGCAAAAGTTTTCCTGAATAACTTTATTATTATTTGCTACAATGCGTACAGATGGCGTCTCTTTGACTACAAATAGTATTTGTAGAATTCCTTGCAATTGTATTACTCTCCTTTCACAATTTTTGTCCGTGCGCACGGATAGATTGAATATCTATTAAAATTAATTCTAGTAGACACTGAAACACAACAATAAGTTAGAGCGTACGTATTATGTAGTGTATTTTTATAATGGTTATTTCTATGAAAAAGGTAAAAACAAACGTTTTTTGACGGTTTAAAAAAAAATATTACGTTTTTTCGTAAAGAAATTCACATATTTTTCGAGAACAAGGTTTCTTTATATTTGCGCTCTAAGCCTTACGTAATAAAAATCTAATTTATATGGCTGTTTTTCAAATATTATTTTTAATAAAAAAGAAGAGTCAAAGTTTATGCTTACGTCTTGCGAAAAAATATTAGGGATCCGGATTTTAATTTTCTTGTACAAATATTTTGTTCGATTCTTTAAGCTTCATTCGAAAAAATTGGATCCTTTGAAGAAATGGCCTATGTTTGTTTAAAATTAAAGGTCTTTATCGTCTTTACTTTTTGCTAAAAAATATTAAAAATAATTTTCCTAAAAGCTTATAGGTGATGTAGGATATTTATAAAAAGAGTTTGTTTATACCATTGCAAAAGTTATTTAAAACTTTTGTTTTGATTTGACAATTTTTTTGTTTAGTATACAGGGTGTTCAGTAACTTAACCGACAAACTTTATAGGGTAACTTTTTATCAACTGGTAGTAAGGTATCATAACCAGGTAAGAAAATAAAAATAGAAAAAAATTGTTTAACCATATAATAGTATTTAATATTTTATTTGTTTTCTGAGAGTTTAAGTTTAAACAAAATAATATTTGGCTTTTCTTCAAAATAAAAAAGGTTTAACTTTCCATATACTATGTAGATCTATTCTCTCCTTGCATAATATAATAAAAGGTAAGATTACATTAAAAGAAATAAATTAATAAAAATATTTTTTTTAACTTTAAGAGGTGATTTTACCATAAAAATAAAAAAAAACCTAGATTAGGTAACATATGTCCTACACATCTTAGTTTTCAAACTATGCTGTGTACCAAATTTTAAAAAATTTTGGTGTTTATAATAACTGATATAGATATTTTTAAAAAATTTTGGGCCTTCCCTTTGCACCAAAAGACATTTTTTGACATACAAGAAAAAAAAAACTTTTTACCAGTTTTATCTGTAAGGAGTTTGAGGTATTTTTTTAAAGAAAAAATGGTACGTTACTGCATTAAGAAAAAATTCCTGTACACTACTAAAGAACTTGATATTAGTTATTAAAAATGACCATGCCAAAAAGGGTTTTATTTTTATACCAAATTCATTTATTTAATAATTCAACAAATAAGAAGCTATTTCGGTTGCTTACGAAGCAAACTGTCCAAAAACCGTAAGGCAACTAAAACGAAAGACAGCATGGTGAAACAATTACCTTCAGGATCTTAAAACCAAGGTAAGAAGGCTATTTACCAAAGCTAAAATTCACCATGACTAGAATTCGTTTTAAGCAAAGTTATTGTAGTACAATAAGGAGATTAGCAGGACAAATAGAAAGTCCTGGGAGCAATTCTGTGGGGAGATCTCAGAAACTTCCGTGTGCGCTAGGGTGCACAGAATCTAATCAGAACTAACCAGAATCATGGCAAAAGATGGTTCCGATCAAGAACCCGGCCTGCTTCAAAGAGCAGACGGCTCATACGTCAGCACAATGGAGGAGAGCCTGGACCTGCTAATAAGAACACATTTCCCAGGCTCTTTAATAGTCACCAACTTAACAAGGAATCTTTCCAGTATTCATGCAAACAGGACAGGACATCTTGCCACCCCTATGCACAATTTTTAGAGCATGTGTAGCCTGAGGCTACATACCCAAAATATGGCAAAAGTCAAGGGTGATCTACCTACCCAAGGTAGGAAAATCCTTAGACAGAACACCTAAGTCATATAGACCAATCAGTGGGGCCTCTTTTCTGCTAAAAGCGCTGGAAAAAATAGTGGATGGTCTCTTTAAAAAATGCCAGTTTACTCTTAAATTCCCGAGCCATATTTCCGAAACTATTAAAAATTTGATATATCACCTAAGGACTTTTTTAAAGCTCTTATTATTTTTGGGATGGTAATATAATATACAGGGTGTTCTTTTTAAATAAAGTACAATTTTTTTATTAAATTGAAAACCCGATGTTCAATTGTTTTTCGGTTGGCAGCACGTTAATCAGCGAAAAAGTACTACAACTTTACTAATTTAACCAACTTCGTATCTTCAATAATAGGGAAGTTAGTAATAGTGCCGATTTAAAATCCTTCTATAGTGTCTTTAAGGTTACGGGCTTCTACAGGCATAAGCCAGCTACATGTTTTAGCAGTTCTTTACTTTTAAAATGCTTGTTATTTTATTAATTATACTTTATTATTGTCAGACAATAACAACCGCTACAAACCCACCATTAAAAACTGAATCAAGACGATTAAAACGTTTATTTCGTTAAACTGTTACTATACTATGCCACCCTTCTCGCAGAACTAAAATTTGTTTAACATCAAATCTAAACTCAAAGAAATGTTTTAATTATGTTACCTTTGTGCCAGCGACATTTTAATTTACGGATTAGATTCCTTCTGAAATATATTTAAATAACAAAACTGTATTTCGGAAATTAACTAAGTCGCTACAGCAGGCTATGTACAGGGTGGACAAAATTGGGCTTTTTAATAGACTACCTCAGTTATTACTCGAGGTATTAAAAAGCCAATGTAGGTGTTATGGGCCGATTTAGGAGAAACTAAAAATGGCTTAGTTAGAATTAAATTAAATTATTTATTTAAGAGATACGTAGGGAAATTAAAAAATTTACGTTTTTGATTTTACCCTATGTATCCTTTAATACAAAAAATCATAAAAACAATTTTTAAAAAACTTTTTATGTAGAATCTACAAAAAGTATTTCAGTTTTTATACAGTGTTGCGGTAAAAGTAACGATACCAAATGTTTTTCTTGTCACTGCCATAGTAAATATATATAATATTGTATCATTATCTTTTGTATAATTTTAAATATTTGAATTTTAATATTGTTTTTGAGTATATTAAAGATTTAAAATAATATTTAAATGTAAAAATTAGGATATGTTTTATGATTTATACTAACCTTATTATACCTTTAAAAGTATAAACGGAGTAAAAAAAATGTGCGGTTTTGTGAAGGAACCAAATTCTTGTAAATTGTCTTCTAACTTTTTAAATTTGGTTATATGTGGATGATTCTATTAGGTTATGAGGTGTAACATCAATTTTTTTTTTTATCATTCTAGTATGTGGCATATTTTTTAAAAGAAGTATCGAATATTCTTTTGTATTAATAGCGTTCTTGTTAACATGTTTCAAATTTAGTATGTTTAAATTTCAAAATAATTGTTTATTTTTGTAATAACAGGCTTAAAATATATTTAATCTTAGATAACTATATTAAAAAAAAAAAAAAAAAAACGTTTTAATAATTAGCATATGCATAATATGTTGGTATTAATTTTTGTTTATTGTATTTATACTTTTAATAGTATATTAAGTTTGGTATAAATCTAAAATAATATCCAAATTATTACATATAACTATTATTTTAAAATATAATTGTCAAAGAAGGTGTTTATATGGGGTATGAATAAAAACAATATTAAAATTCAAATATTTAAAAATTTTGGCACCCAATACCCAATCTTAACCGTTGTCGAGATATCGAGTTACGAATATTGTTTTGAAATAAATTATTACATTTATTAATTTTCTAGTCCATAAAGTTTCCTTGGAAAATATTTATCTCCATAACAATGCTGTTTTGTCATCTTGATAACAGATATGCCAAAAACTTACATTTACAATTTGTGAACAATTTTCGCGTAAAATGGCAAGTTTAAGTGATACCGAGCGCATTGAAATTTTAATGATGATAGGGTACGCCGATAGAATACGGAGTTTTACCCAAGTGGTGAATATTTTTAATGAATTGCATCTGGATCGGGAACCTATAACTAAATCAATAGGAGTGTGCGAATAATTCAAACTTACGAATAATTCTTATTGAATCGAATATCAATATTCGATTCGAAACTCAAATCGAATAATTCGTTAATTCGGATTATTCGAAAGATCCCGAATATTTCGAAAAATTTTCGAATAATTCGAGAAATTTCGAATAATTCAAAATTTTTCGAATAATTCGAAATTGTTTCAAATATTCGAATTTTTTCGAATTATTACGAATTATTGTAGTAATTGCGAATTTTCGAGAAAATTGAATTTAGGATTTGATATGCGTGATACTTAAATATAAATTTGACAAATAATATCATTTCATTTGAACCTAAAAATTTAATTACATAAATAAAACAATTATTATGAAAATTAACTACAAATTCTTGTTCAAAAATAATAAATATGAAACTGAATCTGGTGATAACGAAGTTCGTTTTTAGATACAATATCACCAGCAGTAAAGAACAATCGTTCAAATGAATATACACACAGTATTTAAAACTTAAAATTGACCAGGTTTTTTTGCACTATACAGGGTGTAACAAAAATTTGTAAATAAAACAACGTTCTTCTCTAGAACAATATGTTTTTAATTAAATATTTTAAATAAAACAAGAGTATTCTGACTTTTTTAATTCTTATTTACAGGATGTTTAGGTATATCCGGTCAACAAAAGTATGATTAAAATGTAAGGTATATATATACATATAAACTTTTTTTGGCTTTTTAAAAAATACCCTTAATACAATGTGTTTAAAATGTTGAAAATTATTGTATTTCGCATTATTCATCATACAGGATATTTAATAAATCTGTTAACTAAACTTGAAAAATAATTATCTTCTGCATTTTCTACAGGGTCTTTCAAAAATTTTATATTTAAAATATAAAAAAGAGGATTTTATTTTATATATATTTATATTAAAAATAAAAAAATAAGCAATTGTCTTCTTCAGATAATTAATTTTTAATCAAAAAGATATAATGGGTCAATAGAATACTTTGATGCCCGATGTTATGAAATCTCAATTGGATAAAATAAAGAATTCATTTATATTTTAATAATTAGTAAATAGTTCGCATTATTGAATAAATAAAAAAAAATAATTATTTGAAAATTTTCGAATAATTCGAAATTTTTCGAATTATTCGTCAAATTTCGAATCATTCAAAAACTCGAATTATTCGATTCGATTCGATCGATATTCGCACACCCCTATAAATCAACTGTTTTCAAAACACTGCAGCATTTTCATGAAACTGAAGGTGTGAAAGATCGACCAAAAAGTGGAATACCGGTAAGCGTAACTAATAAAGAAAATTCTCTATATCTCTCTCTATATGTGGTAGAAAATCCAATAAATTCGACACAACAGCGGGCTTTAAATCATAATATGAGTCGATATTCCATATAAAAAAGTGCCTAGAAAAGAAAAATTCAAACCATATAAAATTCATTTGTTACAAGAATTAAGTGAAGACGGTTTTGATCGCAGAATATAGTTTTGCGAAATCGTTATAAAAAATTGAATGAAAATGTAAAACCACATTTTATTTTCTGATGAATAAACATTGTGTTTAAACGGGTACGTAAATCGACAGAACTGTAGATAATAGTCAGACGAGAACCCACAACATTTTTCACTAATTTGTTAATTAAAAATTATTAATTTTTTTAAATTTTTAGTTTAAAATGTTAACAAATTATAAACCGAGAGCTTTGTGCATTCTTTTGTTATAAAGTCTATATCATGGCCAATGGCAATGGCAAATTAAAAATAATAATTTTGGGTCAAACATTATAAATAACTTAAACATATTCTATATTTGTAAAAAGCTTTTATCCGCCATAATAAAATAAATAAAAAATAGACAGGGTGTTTTATAACAACACCAAACTGGATTCTACGTAGAAATGTGTTATCAATTTTTTACTCTTGTTGTTAAATGCAAGATCGACTGAAATACAAAAGCGGTTCCCAGATAAAAAAAAATAATTTTACCCTGTATGTTAAAAATAAAAGATATTTTAGTGGTATTTTGTTTAATTAAAAAGTAGTAACACTTTGCGAAAACTGCAAGTCTCTGTAGCTAATAATATTCACGATACTCTTTATACTAAGTTTTTCATCAATCTAGATATTTTTAAAAAACTTGGGAGGTCTTTTTGCATCTAAGGACATTTTTTTTTAACGTATAAGAGAAAAAATATCTACAAAATAGTACGCTACTGTTTTTGTGATATAAAAATATTTTTTTATGTTGCAACAAATTTGACTTCTTGATTTAATGAACATATCGCTAAATAATTCTATAGTATTTAGTGTGGTAGATATGTTAGGAGTACGTACCACTTATTAAAGAAAAAGAAGTTTCAACACTGATGTGCACAAGTTTGGTATAAAAAAAAAGTTAATAATATTTTCTGAAGAATTAGATTTGCAATATAAAATGAGCATGCAGAGACCGTACATGAAATAAGATAAGATTCAAATAGGTTTTAATTTTGTTTTAAACCAAACAGGAATTCGAAAAATTATTATAATTTTAAACACATGCAGTGGTGTAGGTGCAATTTTATTTTAAAAATTTTAAAAATTACCGTAAAACCATTAGGTAGGAGACTAGTGAAGCTTAAGTTTTAAGATATAACATGTCGACCATATTTCTCAATATTATCTAAACAGATATAAAAGTTATTATAAAAAAATTATTACTTTTTAATAATGTTTTACCCTGTGATGTTAAGAACATGTATTCATTCATTCAGTTTTCTTTTCTACCCTTTAAGTTTGTCAGTAAAATTTTTGGACACCCTGTAAAACAGTAGCAAGCCTATGCACTCTGTATAATTGAAATGGGTTTTAATAATGAGTATTTAAACAAAAAGTCGTTTATTTTTAAAAACGGTTATTTTTTTATTAGATTTTTGCAAAATATCAGGGACGCATTATATTAATGTTGTGCATGTTATAGACATTTATTTAATTGTAAACCATTACTTTCTCTTTCGTGCTTATCAAAAGCACATAATATAATCAAGTGTCTTCTAATATTTCTTTTATTTTTTGATAGCTTTTTAAGCGTGCTTTTTCTGACAATAAATCAAGGGAAAAACAAATGGAAAGGAAAACCTAAAATAAAAAAACTCATTTATATTTATCTGAAAAGTATATACCAAAAATACTCGAAATCAAGTTGATAATAACAGTGAAAAACGAACATAATATGGTGAAATGATTTCGCTTTGCGTGTTGTATAATGTGGAGCGTGACCAAATAACACTAAAATATAAGAATTTAAAATGTATCCAAATGGAACGTGACTAAACAGGTAAACATCACAAAAACGAAATAATTTTCTTTCTTTTTGCTTTGCGTCTTTTTTTTAACATTTAATACACATATTTACGGTTTCTTATTGTTTTACGCTTCATAAATTGCAACTGAGGATCAATGTACAGACTGTACGGATGGAGTTACCAAGAAGATAAATGGACCAAAATTTAATTTTCAAAAAAATTATTCTCCATAAAAAATTTTGCTTGTAAAAAAATTCACGAACAAAAAATGTTGATAATGTAAACAGAGTTCGCAAAAACTTAAAAAACTTGATTTCTTCTCCAAGAGTAAACTACCTTTATTTTTCATTTTTAGGCAAAATATCATTTAGAAAATTTATTCAGAATAGCATTTTAAACGTCTTTATTAATTTTACAGGGGTATCAAAAGATTAATAAAACTAATTTTGGAGTTACTTAATAATACAATATTTTAAATTGTTGTAATAAAATGGCCTAAAACCTTTTATAATTTGCTTTTCAAACACCTGATTTTTCTAAATTTCTACACGATACAGTTATTTAACTGTAAAAGAATAAGATCAAGACGTTTTCGCCAATTTATGGAGATCAATAAAATTTTGTAATATTGTGGTTATCGATTACAAACATTATTCTAAATAAATTTTCCTGATGACATTTTGCTTAAAAATTAAAAATAAAGGTGGTTTACTCTTGGAGAAAAATCATATTTTTAAGTTTTGGTAAACCCTGTATACAAAATCAACATTTTCTCTTCGTGAATCCTATTTTTTAAAAGCGAAAATTTTTATGAAGAATGAATTTTTATCAAATAATTAAATTTTTGGTCCATTTGTCTTTTTGTTAACCCCATCCGTGGACAGTCTGTATACAGGGTGTCCGCTAATTAAAGGTACAAACTACAGATTCCCTATGTAGGCCAGTGACGAAACCTTTTAAAGAGGTAAAACGTAAAAAAAAATATACAGGGTGCTCCGAAATTCATGCATCAAATTTCAATGGCATATTCTACGTCGAAAATATGCTCTAGCTTCCCACATAAATATACGTTCGAAAACGCTTCCTTTTAAAGATACAGGGTAATAAAGTTCTGAGAATTTTGTTTTATCATATTTGTTAAACCGCTTTACATATACAATTGGTATCTAGTACATTGCTTAATAGCAGCAAAGGACAAATCATTTTGGGTAAAATAATTAAAAAGAAATTCCGGTGACGTCCGTACTATATTTTTAAATATATATATTCTTTAAGAAAAAATGCTGCGCCACTATTTCTTCCTAAAATAAAAATTATTTTTTAAATCCTCATTTAATTTGGCCCGAATTTGATCTCTTGACTTTTTCCTGAATGAGGCATCGTATCAAAAAAATCCACCTTAAGGTATGGCAAATTTGTTATTAAAAACTTTTTATTAAAAATAGTTAAAAATTTTAGGTTTTAAATGTTTAACGCCTTTCTCATTATTTTTGCAAATTCGACACACATTTAAATGTTTGGTTTTTTTTTTTAAAACTGATGCATCGTTCGGGAAAAAGTCAAGAAATTAAATTTGACTTAAATTTATTGGGGTTTAAAAATAATTTTTATTTTAGGTAAAAGCAGTGGCGTACAATTTTATTCTTAAAAAAAACTGTCACTGGTATTTCATTTTAATTTTTACATGGAAAAAATGGCCTTGGCTGCTGTTAAGGGATGTACCAAATACCAATTAAATATATATTGCAATTTAAAAATTATGCTTAAAACATTTTTTTCTTAAAATTTGAATACCTTTTGAGGTGTGTAGCTCTAAAAGGAAGCGTTTCCGAACATATGTTTATATTGAGAACTAGGGCTTATTTTTAAAGTAGAATTTGTCATTAAATGCATTGTTGCATGATATTCGAAAAACCCATTTAAAAAGCTGGAGAATATAGCAAAAATTAAAGGAAAAAATTACGGACGACTTAGAGTCGGGACGGGTAATGGGGATGGGGGATTTAAGTGTAAAATAGGGTTTTTCTAGATTTTCGGTCACACCACAAATCCTATGGAAAAAGTTCTTTGCACAGTAACAGTTGTAGGCAATATAAAGATCTACAAATTTGGTATTTACGATTTTTTTACTTAATCCCAAAATTTATGAGGAAAATTCAAATACCGAGTTTTTGGTTTTTATTTTTATCTTTTTCAAAAAAAATAATTTTAACAAAATTTGGTGAAAACGTACTTCTGCATATATATTTATTTTTTCACATGATGCTACGTGTGTTTATTTACATTTATGTGGACCACTAAAGGACCAGATTTAATGAAGCAAACGGTTATAAAGAAAGATATCAAGATATGAAGGTCCAAAAGTCTGAAAGACTAACTGACATATAGATCAAAAATCTAATCCACATTCAGATGACCTAAAAGAATAAATTTGGATCCAGCTCGGTGATTGGGTGTAACAAATTTGACTTCTTTATTGAATGAATGGCGTAAATAAATCAAAATAGCTTCCTAGCATGGTTATATTGCTATATAATTCTATAATATTTAGTGTGGTAGACATCTTAAGAGTACGTACCACTCATTATATAAAATCAAAGTTGCAATACTGATGTGCACAAGTTTGTTAGAAAAAATAGAAAGAAAGTTATTAATAACTTCTGCAGAATTATATTCGCAATATAAAATGACCGTTCATCAAATAAGAGATAGTTTTTTATTTTGTTTTAAACTAAACGGTAATCCGGAAAAGCAAACGGTAAGATTGACTGACATATAGATCAAAAATCTTATCCACATTCAAATTACCTAAAAAGAAAAAAATCTTAAAAACAAAAAATATAGCGGGTCCCCATACAAAAAAACTTGTAGCGTTTCAATCGTTATAAGAAGATATTTGAAACTATCCAAATTTATGTAATATTATATTTAGTATATAACGGAAATTTAAAAATAAAATTAAGTCAAAAAATAAGTCGTGCCTCATACAGAAAAAAGCTTTTAGTACGCGGTAAACAACCAGCCAACGGTTTGTGTCGTCGGCGGATCATTATATCGCTATTGCTAAGTTAAGGTAGCAGAGAATGAATGGGCAATGCGCTCTGTTATTTATGGCACTAAAAACAACATTATGCCGCGAAAACGCAAGAAAAAATTTAAATCCAATTACCTGCCTAGTTTTCTCAACAAAAAGTTATTTTAAATCACCAAAGCTATAAATGTGAAAAAGTTGAGCTAAGCTCAATACTTAGATATGCTTGGTTACAGGCTTTAAAACAAAAAAATGAAGATCTAAATGAGTGCCAAGGTCAGTACAAAATCCAAATGTGTAAATATAGAAACGAAATAACATTATTATGAACGAGTATAAAACTCTATTTCTTTGTTTTATTGGTATTAAAAAAATATATTTAAATAAGTTGAATACCTTTATTACATGAGTGATATAATTAATTAATAATGAATGTTAATGGTATTTTTTCCTATCTAAACAATATTTTTGTTTTTTTATCTGTTTGACACTCCACAAAGGCTTTTATGCCTAAGTACCAGAGTACAGTGGGTGGAGATGTTTAATCCCTTTTCACACTGTTCCGTCAACGTTATCAAAGGACTGAATGACATGCAATTTTTGCATTTCACAGCACCTTTTAGACAACGCGGTAGTGCAACCTTGGACGTTATTTTCTACCTAGCTACTACTTGGGATAGGCAGAATAGTACACAGTAGTTTGTCAAGCAATCTGTAAGTACGAATAAAAATGACAATGTCCGGTTCCGAGAATCGAACCTGGATCGCTGCGGTGAGATGCTGGTACGTTACCGCTGCACTACGCTCGCTATATATATATATACATATATATGTATATATATATATATATATATATATATATATATATATATATATATATATATATTTTTTTTGAAAATAGCACATTTCATTAACACTGTCGTCATGATCGCTGTAAACCCTATTCATGAACAATCTGTAGAAGTAAAAGTCAGCGTTAAATCCTTAATTTTATTATTCGTAGTTATAAATAGCCGACCCTCAAAATTAGTCACTCACGTTAACTGCTTACTTTTACCCTTCTACCAACAGAAAAGCCATTTACCGATTTTTTAAGCCCGTAATAAGGTTTGAAGGCCATATTCTGTGAGCTCTGTGTGTTACTGTGCTTTAAAGGGGTGTGATATTGTTTTGGTCACGAAAGCTTTCGTAAGCCGGGAATACTCGGCGGCAACAACAGATGTTCGTTAGTGGTTTGTCTGAATGTTTACTGGATACAAGCTTTTATTATAATAATAACAGTACAGGTAATTTGTACAATTAGTTAAGCTTACAAATATGCTATTGCTAGAGGTAATTGAACTAGTACAGTAAAATTGCTGATTACATTTTCTTTAGCGATATTCTTCAGACTAGAGGGTAGTAAGGTATAGATAACTACGGATGCGTGTTCAGGCAGCAAAGAAGCAGATATTTATGACCACGCCCTATGTAACTCGTTGCGCAATAATCCTAACTTTTAAATGACGTCAAAAATTGTAAGATAATAAGCTCTCACGGGGTGCGGGGAAGGCAGAAATCATGGGCGCTATATTGGGAAAATTTAAATGTGGAGAAAAATCTTCTGATACATCATTTTAAAGCTTGTAGCTAGATTTTTATTTACTACTAAATGACACCATTTTAATAATTACCTGAATACATGACTTGTATGGCCATATTATCAAAACCAATAAAGTTGGATAAAATTTTTGTGTTATTTTCTTAAAGGGTTTAATTTATTTTTGTTCATGGTGATATTGGTGATAAAAACACCTATGAATAGGGATATTTTTTTTAAGAAAGCCTGTATATAAAATTACCATTAAAAAGATTTTTTAAAAAACTTTAAGAAAGTATCACATTTTGTATATCTAAGTTTATACGTTTTGGGAATATGACTATCTAAATAGGGTATTTGGATAATTATTAGGCACTATCATTTTGTAGCAGGTATTTCTTTTAGAACCTAGGGTTAAAGCAGGTTTAAAATGTGCCACAAAACCCAGTCCAAGACCATAGGCTTGTCATTGATATGTCAAAAAAATAATACATTTTGCACATATATTATCATAACAAATTTTATTAAAATATACCAAGCCACTTCAAATTCTAATAATAATCTATAATTAAATCGGAATGGTTAAATTGACACTGGCATTTCTTGGTGGAATGTTATGCTGCCACATAGAACATATTATTGCACAAAAACAAAAAAAAAAAATATATTTTGCACTTAGACAACTCAGCATTGCCATTTTTTATATTAGTATTATAATAATATGTGGGTCCTACTCTTTTTATTAATTAAAGTTTCTCTGTTTTTGGCTTTGGTTTGCTATTTGTTTTTTTGTATCCTGTATTTTAACTTCAATTTTTAAACAAAATTTTGAATAACAGTATGCTTCGATATAAGTAGTAAAATAGGAGCATGTTGGTCGCAAGTAAAAATGTTTTTTTTTTAGTTTTATAATTTGCGATTAGCAAGAACCAATGGAAAAACATTGTTTGGTGGTATCGCTAATAAGCGGCGGATTATGCCTTTGTTATAATATATTATGTTAATTTTATAGCGCATCGCGGTATTAACTTTACAACTCAAACAACTCACAACAGAACCTTTTAAAAATAAACTTTGTAACAAGATATTTGGAAGTGACAAACAAGAATACTTTACTTACCGTAGCCCGTTTGACTTTGTACCATATATGACTACTACTACTATAAGGTAGAAATGAGAAATAATCAAATACCCATGAAAGTATTAAAGTTTCACGACATGTTTCTGGTTAAATAATAAAGGAAAAACATAAATTTTGTCATTGCGTCCAGCCTGAGTTAATATAATAATATAACAGTACACTTTTTGTTCACAGCAGCTATATATAGCTTGACTCTAATAAAAGAAGCAAAAATGTTAGCTAAGTCTATTTAAGAGGTAAGCAATAACATTTGCCTAATTCCGTCATTCTTCTGCCAACCTAGTCACTAGCGTGTCAAAACATATAAATAGGAGAAATAAAAAAATGTAACGAACGGTTTTATTGTACTAAAATCTAAAAAATAATTTGCTTAGTTCTAGCTACCGGATCGCATTAATCTTCTCGTCTGGGGTATTGATCAGACAAATAATAATATCGTTGAACGCAGCGTATCCAGAATAAATATGATAGCAATTTACGTGCTCGCAACGATTTTATTATTTGTCTGATCAATACCCCAGATATTTTTTTATATAATTTGTTTTTAAGTTTTACTGATGTAAGTTAATATTTTTCATTTAATTGAGACCATTTAATGCCTCACTATAACTAAATCCCAAAACTTAATCAACGATTTTACTATTTATCCGATTAATACTCCAGATTAATACATAGAAGATAGGTGCGATCTAAAACTAAACGAATTTTTAGGGTTACGGTATATAACCTACTTGATTTTAAATATTTAAGTTTTTACTTGGTTGATACTTTTCTTTTATCGAGCTCCAGTTATTTCAGAATGAGCTATGCTGGTTCAGTTACATAACATAACACATGGGCAATGTGAGGAAAAGACGGTCTAACTAAATACCGGCAAGTAAACATGGGTGACTAATAGCGATTGTTTTGTTATTCACTACTGGCCAATATACCAAAACCTACTGCTCAGGCAGTATTCTGCCTTTAATTAGATATTCATACTAAGGTAGTTGTGGGAATAATATGTAATTTGCCACTGGTTGACGGCAGCCAACTTAAATTTCATTTTTTTATGGTGAGCTCTATTCTACCAATCAACTTTATTTAAAACCCTTATTGAGGTAGTTGTGAAAAAATGTAATTAGCCATTTTGTTGCAGGAGGCCATCTTGGATTTTAATTTTATTTTAAGTTCTAGTCTACCAATCAAGCCTTTTATTTTTTACCCCTAGTAAGGTTGTCATATGTAATCCGCTACTTAGTATTGGCGGCCATCTTGGAGTTACAATCATAAAGAATGTTTGTTATTGTATTTTCATCAAGATTAAGAGTGTTTACCAAATTTCAGATCAATATGTCAGTCAGGAGGGGTCAAAATCCAATTATTAATTTTGGACCCAAAGAAATAACAAATAAACTGATCAAGCTACGTAAAACAGTTTATTAATAACTCTATGTCCTATTAAATTTGTAGATACATATATTAGCAGGTTTTTTTCTAAGCTATAATTTTTGAAAATAGCTGGTTTAATTTTGCGGTAAGCAAATTCACTAATTAATGTAATTTTATTTCGTTGCTCATTTTATCTACAATTCAAATGACGATTAAAAATAAATGTACCACTTTTTTTGTGCATTCAAAAATGGGCAATGGAAGCAAACCTACAGATTATGTAACCTCGGCTTAGCTGTCAATAACATTAAGACTATATTAATTATGTACAGAGAGGGTTAAAAGGAATAACAACATTAAAGGTATTTTTGCTTTTTTTTCCTTTTTTTATGTAATAACGATTTAGATTTTAAAACTAATAAAAAGTTTTAATAAACAACTTTTTATTTTTTGAATGATAGTTGGTTAAAAAAGATATGCTTTTATACAAATGTTTTCTAACCACATCCTAATCTCAGACAACCAATAGTTACATAATTTTAGAACTACCCAAATTCAAATGCATATTAATGCATTTTGGTTAAAAATGGTTTACCAGAGAATAACTTCCTAAAGCAATTTAAATTTCTCATAAGGATTAGATGTAGCTACTGCTCAAGAGGGGTGTGATATTGTTTTGGTCACGAAAGCTTTTACCAGAGTGAAATCGTGGCGGCAACGACAGATGTTTGCCGGTGTGCTTTCCCTAAATTTACCTAATAACTATTTTAATATTATAAAAGTGGTTTACTATGTTACATTTAAGTAGTTCGGCTTTGCAGGGCCCTGCTCATATTACTACACATACAGTGTAAGAAAAATTGTTTTTTTATTATATTAATATAAAGTATACTGGGGTGGTTCAAGAAAATCAACTATTTTTGACTACTAAAACACGAAAAAATGGTTTCTAGGCATTTCCAGAGAATGTTTGGCAAAGATGAGCTATACTCTTCACCAGAGACTATTTCATCATAACATGTTGTCTGTCTAAACTTAGAATGACAAAAAATACGTCATTGACATAAGTCGAGATAAAACGTTAGAAATCAATCAATGTCGATAATTGTCAATGACGGTTTTCGATATTTTACATATCTCAAACATTTTTATTAATTTATATGCAAAAGTTAAATTAATACAAAATTATTGATGTTTAGTGCCCATATTTTTAACTAACCGAATAAACATACTTATTTTAATATTACAATATTACTGTGAAGTGATATGATGGTTAATAGTCGGTATTATTTAAAATGCCTTATTGATATACAGAAACCAAACAAGTTTTTATTTTAAAGTGAAGTATTTTTAAACAAAGCAAGCACTGGGTAAACCTTTATTACACGTCATAGTTTTTAATTTGGTTAAGTTTATGTCATAATATAGGACCTGCTTTAAACTCGATATGACGTCACATGATGTGACGAAACGTTGAAAGCCTCCAAAACAGAGTATATTAATTTGAAAGGGAAGATCCGACCTATTAGAGTTTTGCATATTTTTTCCAGTCCCATAGAAAAATTATATCTCAACATTTTTTAATCTAACAGCAAAACCCAAAAAAAAAATTGTAAAAATTCAATGTTCTACAAAAAAGTTTTCTACACTTTTTAATAAATCTATTATTACTAAAAAATATATTTAGGGTTAAGGATTGACAAATTTTAAGAAAAATTACTTTTTTCTTTTGGATTTTTTAATCTTTTAATTTATTTAATGTCACCTAACCTATTACATTGCATACAGTGTGTCTCAGGGTAGGTGTTACAAGAGGTCAAATGGACCAAAAATTCTGGAAATTTTAAACGTCCTTTTGGAAAAACTAGTCGCATGGTCCAAAACTAATAAATACAGAATTTTACTCCGATTGGTTATATACAGGGTGACTTAAAACTAAAAATATGAAAAATGACCAAGAGATTTATTTTTAAAAATAGTATAAAATTGTATACGGAAATGTTGTAAAGAATTAAATTTTATGTTAAAGTATAAACTAAAAGAATTCAAGTAAAAATAGTTACTTAATATACAAGGAAAAGTTTTAGATTTTAGCTCGAGAGCTAAAATCTTAAAAATTTTTCCACGTATAATACACTATTTTCTTCTGTGATGGGCAAACACCAAGCCCTCTTATTAAAAAGACATAATATTAGAGTCAGAAAATTATTCATGTAAAATTTGAATGTTTTAAACTGGTCAACTGGTATATTTGAAACACAATTAGACCTTGCATTACCATGGAAACCCTTAAGGAAATTATTTAGTATCTGTCAATGTAATTTTGTATTTTTTCGTATTGAAATTAAAAAGTTTTAACGAAAAGCGTCTGTTTAGTACTTATTTGGAATATTATAAAGTTAAAAAATATCTGACTAAACTTTTAATAAAAGGTATAAATGTAAGTTCTGTATAATAAATTATTTTAAAATTAAATATGTATCTTTACAAACGTGTATGTATGTCCGGGAAAAAGTAATTTTATAAAAAGTTACATTTTAGTACCAGTTAACAGAGATACAATGTCAATTTTTTTCTCGTCTCGGAAAAAAGTAATTTTGTCAATTTTTTACATTATGCATTAGGAGTTTTTAAAATACTGGACCTAAAGCAGCAAATTTTTAAAACATATTTAAAACTATTAAACTATTAATTTTTTTAAGTTTTGCTTTCTTTTGCCCAATATTTAAGCTGTAATACGAGATATAAAAAATTGGCAATTACATTTTTTTACTTTCATGCTTTAACTTCACATTTTGACATAAAAATCCATTCTCTACAAAATTTACTTACAATTTTGTTCTATTTTTACAAAGTAGTTAGCTTCTGGGCGTTTTTAGTATTGACAGTTGGGGAAAAATATTGTATTTATTAGTTTTGGACCATGCGACCAGTTTTCCCAAAATTTCGTTTTAAAATTTAAAATAATTTTAGTTCATTTGTCCTCTTGTAACACCTATCCTGGAACACACTGTTTATTTCCATTTTATTAAATTCTTGAAGGAAGTAAAACAAGTTATAGGCTAAACAATAAAAAAACGTTAGACTGTTAAAAAAAAGTAAAAAAGAATAGTTGTAAATAAGAGTACATTTCTAATTCACCCGTATTTTAATAAATAATATTAAATACATGTTAAGTAGAGTGTTTTTATTTAATAAAATAGTAAAAAATGATTAAAAGAAGATACTTTGTGCATGGTTGCATCAAAAACGTTGTTTTTTTGTGTAATTTTTTTAACCTTACCAAAGATGCTATTATCCTAAAAATTTGTTGCCAGTTGACATTTTTGAGTAGGGTTAAATATATACTACTATGTATTGTATATCTATATAAAAAAAGGTTAAAATTTAGTTTTTCTATAAATGTCATTTTTGGACTTTAGAATTTTGGACTTAAGAATTATTCTAGTTTAAAATTTAAATATGTTTGTCTTAAAATCTTTTATTTCCTGCTACCACACATGACGAGGTTGCAAACTTACTGTTCTATTCATGTTTTTTTAAAGGCTTTCTAGCAAATATAATTTTGCACGATTTTACCTAGATCGCTTAAAATAAACGACTAGAGTTTTTAACTTTACAAAAGAAGTAAATTGGATAAAAATACATTTATTTTAAAACCAAGAGGTTCTTTGGATAAATACGTTTTTAAAAACCGCATACCGCAATACAGGTGCTCGACAGACTGTAAGAGTATAAGCTTTAAAAGTAAGTTTAGGACGTCTTAAACTACGCTTTCCAATTTTCTGTTTAATTCTCGTTTTATTTTAAATATGTAGAATTAATACTTGTATCTTTATTATTAGACCAGAATGAATAATTTTGAAAACGAAAAAGATTATAGTAGGATGAAAGTCATTGTAAAAGGTAAAAAATATATAAAAAATAAAGAAAAAATACATTCCAGGCGATCAGAGTTCGAAAAGGGAAGACAATGGGAAGTTTAAGGGGAAAAATGGTTTTTATTCATTTTCCTATTTTGACTAAACATCAAAAAAGCACTTTTACTTTCAATCGAAAATTCACGGGTCAAAATATTGACTTTTTCAAAAAGTCGGTAGGCCATTTGTTCGTTAAAATCTCAACTTTTCGATGGTGTAAAAAAATTCATTACGACGGTAACTTTTCTCAGGAAATAAATTTTCACAAGACTAGTAATTTTGCCGGAAATCGACACAAAACGTTTTTCCCTTAAAAACTCACCCCCTTCCACTTCCCGAACACGGATCGCTTATAATTTATTTTCTTATTTATTTTTGTTATTATCTCTACATTTTTCAATGGGGTTCGTCCTTCTATAATTTTTTTATGGTTTCAATAATTATCAACCCTGGTCTAAAAATGATTTTAAAAAATTGGATCCGATATTTTTGCATTATATTTCAATATTTACCATTGGAATGTATAGTTTTTAAACCATTAGAAAGTAGAGACTCTACCGAACAAAACAACCACATAATTTTTGAAAAATACCGATATTTTGACACGTGAATTTTCGATTGTAACAAGGGTACTTTTTCAATATTTAGTCAAAATATTGTTAACAAATTATTATTTCAAACTAAAAAAATATAGTGTCTGTGATATGTGAATTATTTTTAAATTTTAATTAAAAGTGTTATCCAATAAAACTGTAAGGAATCTCGGGTATTAGGGGTGAGTTTTTTAGATATATATTTTTTTTCTTTATTTTTTTATTTATTATTACTGATAGAGTGTTTATTTCTGTAGAGCAAAGAAAAATAAAATAATAATAATAGGTACATAAAAAGTTCAAATGTTATCAGTTTTAGATAGAATTAATCCACTCATAATTTTTTACTAGTAATAACCGATAAAAAAAAACAAAACGTACAACTTCCTATGAAAATTTTGGAAACATTTTTAAATTATTTACCACTGAGTAAAATATTAAAACAAACTTTGTTTCCTGCATGTATTATGTTACCATTAAGAATTTTCGGTAAAACCCTCTTTCATATTAAATTTTGTTTGCTGGGAGACAACCTTTGTCGTCGTTGAAAATGATTCTTAGCTTGTAAAAGCTTTTATAATCAAAACAATATTGCACCCCCACTATCCTTCGCAAAAAGCCAAAACTTTTAAAGCTTATCTAAAATTCGCCATAAGGACTTTCTGCTTACAATATTTTAAAAATATTTTTATTACTGAAAATAAAAACATATTTTTAATTTAAAATAAATTTAATTTTTTGTTTAAAGATGGTTGATATAGTTATTTTTTCAATAATACTTTTGTTGACTTTCATTGTCTTTATTTTTAACAGATACACGACGTTTTGGATGGTAACTATCTCCAACTGTTTTCAATTCATAACTAGTTTTAAGAAACTTTGAGTTGTATACTATGCGTTGTTCTCCGGAGCTTTTTGATTTTTTACCCAGATACTGGGTATGTCAATACTAGGCTTGCTAAATATATTTTTGTTGCTTAAAATCACAGCAGTTTTTTAAAACTTTCTTTATTTCCAGTGATTTTTTATTTTAATTTTGGCCTTCGACCTCTGTATATGGTGATGTTTTGACCACGCATGTTTGGCCACTTCCGATTTTGGCGTTTTACCTTGTTCTGAATGTTTTTAATGCCCTTTATTCTAATTTTTAATGGTCTAACACGGATTTGGTAAGTACAGTTGTTATTAGATGCGTTGTTTTATCCGGTCTCGTCTTTGTAAGAATGTTCCTCAAAGTGGTATGGGATTTAAATGTTGTTTAATGTTGTAATTATTAGTAATCCAAGTATATAACACATTATCAGAATGCACTACACTGCCGGTGACTGGAGTGATAGAGCTATGGGCTATGCCTTCGTAGTTTCTATATTTAAATGAAAAATGTGTTCTATGCTCTGGATTAGGGATTATCAGCCTCTCCAGTGGTGAAAAATATTTATATAGAATGGTTTAAGCAAAAAGCAGTTAAAACTGCACTAAATTAACCAAAATATTGGCTGAGGTAAGTTAATAATATTTTTATTGTATGGACAGGTATTGACGAAGAAATTCAAGGATTCCGAAAACATCTTAATGTCCTACCAATAAGTATAAAGTTCACAATAAAGAAAGAACGAAACTCGCCTCTATCTTTACTAGACGTTTTAGTTACCAGACATTATGGACAAATGCAAACCTCGGTGTACAGAAAAACCGACCCATACTGGATAATACCTACACCAAAATCCGAATCTCTTAAAGGAAACTAAACAAGGGGTCAAACGAACATCATACAACCTCGCAGTAACCATATGCAATACGAAAGAATCTTTATTGAATAAGATATCTAACTTAAGTAGGGATCTTGGACAAAATAGTTGCAACGAAAGATCAATAAAAGAAACAATGAACAAATATTTAAAAAAATTAATAACCACTGACCTGAACAAAACTCAACATTCAAGAATATTTCGTATGGTAAAAAACTTTAAAACTGCAATGATTTTAAACAACAAAATTGTGTTTAGCAAGCCTAGTATCGATATGCCAACAGCCGTTGCTAAACCGTGAAAAGTCGGTTAAGCTCCAGTGAACAACGCATAGTATATACATAAGACATTTGCTTAAACACTACATGGTCTCTAATTTAATAAAATATTGATAAAACTTAAAAAATGATCCTAGCGAATACAAATTTAAGAGTTACTTTTAAAATAATTTTATATTTAACTTGAATGGTATTATTATTTACTATTTATTGGTGACTAGTGCTTAGAAATTTAGTTTACATAAATGTGCGAATACCTATTGTAACTATTAAGTAATATAAATGCAATTTGGTGTTAGGGTAATATTTCCATCAGAATTTTCGCAAGTAATTTGTAATTCCAAAACCAAGCACAATGTATATAAGTTAAGAAAGTTACCTATGTTTGGTGTAGTTAGAGATTAGTTTGAATTGTTTGTTATACAGACTTACATTTACATTAATAATTTTGTACACATACCGTCCAGAAAGACTTAGAATCTTTTGATATTTGGTTATCTAAAGTAGGTTCAAAGAATTTAAAAAATACACACAACTAAAAGATCCTTTAAATCTTATATTTTAAAATTCGTATAATATTAAAAAGAAAAAATAAATAAATAACTCAAAATTACCTAGGTGCAAAATTGGCTTCGAAAGCAAATAAATTATATAAAAGGAATTTTTATTGACTAAACAGATATGGTAATAACCTTAGTTTTTGCTTTACACTACCAAATATACTTTTTTGTTTAATTATATTTAAAATTATACAGTAAAATTATTAAGTTCGCACTACATGGAAAACTTTTTATAAATAATTTTACCAAAAGAAGTTATTTTTACAAAAAATTCTGCATGGTCTAAAATCCATAATGAAATTATTGCTGTAATCAAGCGATAATTGTCAAGTAGACAAATGGGGAGTAAAATTTTCAGATAATAATTTTTACAGTAGTATACAAGGTACCTTAAAAAATATGAATTTTATAATAAAAAGTTTTTGTATGGTGCGAACTTAAGTGATTGCGTCTCAAGGTACAATCTGTAAAAGCAAATGTTAAGAAACATATTAATTTATTGAAATGTTACATTTTCTATTATTTATCACAAACATCTTCTAAATAAATTATTAACTAATGTACAGGGTGTTTCTAAACAAATGCGAAAAATTGTAGAAGGTGATTTTCCACCAACAAATAAGAGAAAAACTTTATATGGTTATATGTCCTAAAGGTCTTTGTAGTTTTTAAACTACGGGGTGGTAATTTTGTTTTCAAAATGTCGTTTTTTTATCATAACTTTTATAGCCATTTAGTTATTTTTAAAAAATTGGTAGACGCACCATTTGCACCAGAAGACGATTTTTGGCATACAAACAAAAAATCATTTTTGCCAGTGTCGTCCACGACAGGTTTAAGATAGATATTTTTAGGAAAACAATGGTACGCCACTGCATTTTTCTAAAATAAAAATATATATTTTTTAAATACCAGTTTAGTTAAGAACAAATTTGATCTTCTGATTTTTTTTGTTTAATGTACGGTTTTCGCGTGAATAAATAAAAATTATTTTCTAGCATGGACAAATTCCTGACTAATTAAAGAATAAATCACGAAGGTTAATTTTTATTGTAGAATTTTATATTATGCTGCGTCCAGACTTGCAACAATTTACCGCTCTGAATAGTGCGCCACATAGCCCACATAGCTTAACATAGCGCGAAGGTGGACGTGGACGGAATTCACGTCGTTCCAAAGGCTTGGCGAATGATTTCGCGGTGATTCAGAGCTTGTCGGTTTGTTGCATCAAAGGAACGCGCAAATAGGTTGGTTGTTTGTTTGGCGAATTGTTGCAAGTCTGAATGCAGCTTTAGGAATACAAACTGACCATGTCACAAAATTGTTTCTTTGGAAGTTACGCGAAAATCATACTTCAAACGAAAAAAATCAAGGAATTTAATTTTTTCTAAACTACTTGGTGATTCGGAGAATGATTTTTATTTTAGAAAAATGCAGTGGCGTACCACTTTTCTTAAAAATATTTACCCCTTATGGACGACACTGGCAATTTTTTTTCTGTATCCCAAAAATGTCTTCTGGAGCAAAGGGTGCGCCTCTAATTTTTTTAAAATGACAAAACAGCTTTAAAAGTTATCATAAAAAAATATTATCTTTTAAAAAAATTTAACACCCCCAGTTTCAAAACTAAGACGTTTAGGACATATGTTCATATAAAGCTTTTTTCTTATTCTTTGGTGAAAAATTACCTTCTAAAGCTTTTTGCATCTGTTTAGAAACATTCTGTATAAAAAATAATATGTTGTCTGAAACTTTATGGATCATTCAGGGGTCTATTAAACAGACAGCAGCCACCAGCAAATAATTTGTTATAAGGCTATCACTAATTTATTGACACTTTTCCTTATGTTAGGGATAACATTTATTTTACTGGTGCCTGTTGAATTTTACCTAAAACAAAAATTTGGGAAATTTGCAATTACATTTAATTAAACAATTTAAGATTTGTTTGTTAAAAATTTTTAAAACATGGCACGACGGTTTGTCATATTTGTTGCTTCAAAAAATTATCTTAAAATTTTTCTGTAATATACAGAAAAGCCAATAATTAACCCCCTTAAAATTTACAAGGAATTTTCTATGTTCCGCTTGGCGACCTGGTATATAAATACATATATTTTTTAATAAGCAAGTTTGCATATATAAGAATTATTTTTGATCCTAAACAAATTTTCCACTTTGGTGATTTTGAATCAAAATAATGTATAAATTTTATTTTTTCTTCTAAATGATTTTTGTTATAAAATCCAAGTAAATTTTACGAATTCCTTGGCCAGACCATCTATCAAATAAATATCCTTTTGCTGGGCACCACGTCACAAAAATCCTTTGAAAAAAATTCTAAGGGGTCCGTAAAACACCAAAAAGGGACGAATCGAATAGATCGCATTCCGTATAAAATGTGACGACTTTTATGCCAAGCGATTTTACGTGAACAAAAGAAATCGCTTGTGCGATATAAAATATCGCCAGACCGTAATAGCGACACCTTTGAAGTATAGGGCCGTTTAGTTAATATCTCGCGCCAAAAACTTGGATTTATGGCCCTAATAGTTAATAACGCCCGTAATCTGTTATATTTTCTAGGACGAAAAGATGACGCTCCTGTTTTCATCTGGGGCATTAAATTTTTATGTCTTTTTTAAATCTATGGTTATTTAAAACCGCAAAACCGTTAAAATACTGAACGGATACTTTAAGTTCATTAGTTACGTATTTTAATAAATTTGCATGGTGTAAATGCCTAAATTGCAACCATCAGATATTAACTTTTTTAGTGATATACGATGTATCTTAAAAATATTAATTTTGTTTACGAAAAAAGTACCGTTATTTTGGACAATATCAAAAATTATTATTAACAAAAAATGTTTGAAACTAAGAAACTAAATTTTAACAATTTGTTCATTTAAAAGACAAACTTTTTTAAGCAATAACGGTGAAAATTAATTATGTTTTTATTATTTATGTAATTTTTTTTAACAAATTAACTTAATAGTAAATAAATTTAAAACCTTTAAATAGAACCTTTTAATTAATTTTTTTTTGAAATTTAATAAGTAGCGGATTAATTTTAAATATTAAATGACCATTTATAATTCTGACCAGAAGTCAAATTATCTTTTTATTTAGATACAGATACAATCTTTTTTTTAAACTTACAATGGGTATATTATTTAAACCACGACAAATATTAAAAATTCATAAAATACCTTTTTATAATTTACATGAAAATATAAATGACGTATTTTTCGAAACATCTCTGTCAAACTCTTAAGCTGCACGCCCAGTCACTTTAATCTCTTAAATGGCAACACCCATTTTGTGGCACTTATCTGAAAAGTTTATAAAAAAATACTTTTTGTTGGTCATAAAAACGTTGGGAAAAATCAAATACTACTCTTAAATTTTATAAAAATCATAGTTTATTTTTTATAAAGAGTACCAGAAAATGTCCAATTAAATTAAGATAAGAATAAATAAAGAAGAATTAATACATTTTAATAATACTTCATGTAGAGCTAAGAAAAGTTCATATAAACATATGCCCTAAACGTCCTAACTTTTGAGATACAGGGTGTAAAAGTTTCAAAAGAAAGAATCTATTTTATATTAATCCTAACTTTGCTTTAGCCAATTTTATTTCAATTTGGCAATATAATTAATGGAGTAATTTATCACTAACTTAATTACATTAAGTAAGTATTTTTATCCATGAATTAAATTAGACCCTGCAGCAAGTAATAAAGACAGAATTTTAAAAATTGAAAAACTTACTAAATATGGTCCGCTAATTAACTGCAATAAATATAAAAGAAGCATTTCATAAAAAATAAATAAATACGTGTAGCACAAAACTGGGATATCTGGCAACTGTGTCGATATCACTATGTAATTCCACGTGTCCAAAACACACCAGATACCAAAAAGGTAAATGTAGCTTTAGCAGTTTTAAAGATATTTAAGAGTTGTGTTATTTTTTACTAACTTAGTATACCTAACGAGGTTTTAGGAAAGTACCTAAATATATTTTTTTTAATTGTAAAAATCTAAAATATATTACAAAATTAACAAAGCTGGTGGTCAAATTGACTCCCGCGTACCTTCTAAAGGATTAAAAATTGCTGTGTACGAACCGTTTTAAATACTCAAGAAATATTTTTATTATAATACTGGTGCCAAGAATTTTAATAATAATCATTTGGTCTAATAAACGTTAAAGAATGCTTACCAAAATGTATTTGACATCAATAATATCTGAAATGTTTTATATGCTGTTATTGAGAAAAAACTCGAAAATCGGCGCAGAACTATTTCTGGGTCGGTAATGTCATTCGACGATAATTTAAAAATAAAGACACAGAAGTCTACATAGACTTCCAGGGTAGGCGGCTAAAGGAGTCATACGGGCGTTGCTGTACCCTTGGGGATGGAGAAAAGATTCACGCTAAATTGGAGCTCCTTTCTTTTGGGGCTAAGCGCTGTAAGGAAAGATTCCTGAAGCCTGAGGTTTTTAAGTTTTGATGTTGAACACATGGTGTCTTCGTATGGTCGAGGAGGTGCGCATGCCTTGCGGAGAAACGTCAGTGGTGAAAGTGACGGTTAGATATAAAAACCAGAATAAACAATAAAAATTATTTGCTTTAAAACAAATTGGCAGTTGTGTAATTTATCGGAAATCGTTATTTTTCTTATTTACTAATGTCGAAATTGTATATTTTTTAAATTTTTGTTTTATTTTATGTTGTTTTGGCTTAATTTTTTCTCAAAAACGAAGCGAGATGAAAAGAAATTACAGGGGAATACAAAGTTAGTAGTAGTAGTGATAGTAGTAGTTTTTTTTTTTTTTTCCTGTGGGAGGGAAATCCTCATGGACACCTGGCGCCTCAATTGGCTCCTTTGCCAGGTAGTGCCGGACTCTTACCGGCTAAAACCCCCTTTTACTTGAGTGCCTCGGCTTCCTCGGGACTGCCTAGGGCATTGCTTCAAGGAAGTCTGTAATATAGGTTGTTTCGGACGTCTTCTTCCATTCTGCTAAGGTCTATTCCGTTCTACTAAGTTCTATCTTCGGCAGTGGTTCTCTTTTACGCTTAATATACTCTTCGCAAACTTGCTAATCGTTATCCAATTATTCTCATTGGCCAACATCTTTTCTACAAGATTTTCCGGGGTAATTTGGCCTAAGGCGGTTTCCACTTCTCTTCGATTATCTTCCCACCGGGTACATTCAAAAAAGGTATGTTCCACCGTATCCACTTCTTTGCAGTATATGCAATTCGGGCTTTCAGCCACCTTAAATCTGTGCCTGTAATTTTGGAAGCACCCATGTCCAGAAATCATCTGTGTGAGGGAGTAGTTCACTTCACCGTGTTTCCTTTCCACCCACTTCTCAAGGTTGGGTATGAGTCTTTTCGTCCATTGTCCCTTGTTATTCTCACCTTGCCACTCTTGCTGCCACTTTCCTAGCATCACCTTCCTTGCTGTTTTCTTATCTGTCCCCTGTTGTATGGCACATCTTTCTTCTACCAAAAGATGAATTGGGGCTATTTTAGCGATAGCCAGTAGCGCCGCTGTTGAGGTAGTTCTGTATGCGCTGACGATCCTTATTGCCGCTTTCCTCTGTACGCTTAGGAGGACACTTCTGTACACCTTCTTCTTCATGGCTCATTGCCCTATTACTGCCCCATACATAATTATTGAAAGAACTACCGCCAGAAGTACCCTTCTGGTTCCCTCTCGAGGGCCTCTAATGTTTGGCATTATTCTGCTTAGGTTCCCTATAGCTTTGGCGGTTTTTACTGCTACGTTTTTAACATGTTCGCTCATTCTCATGTTTCGATCTAACGTGATCCCTAGGTATTTTAAGCTCTCCTGGCTTCTAATTGTCATGTCTTCGACTTGAACTGCAGCTTCTGTCACTGTTCGACCTCCTGCTAGAACCACTACTTCCGTTTTGTGCGGGGCCAGGCTCAAATTTTTGATACGTAGCCACTCTGTGACGCCTCTTAGGGCAGCGTTTGCCTTCGCAGTCAGCTCTTCCTTATTTTTTCCACTACTACGATGGCTACGTCATCCGCATACCCGATCAGCTTTACACCCCGGGGCACGGGAATCTTAAGGATTCCGTCGTAATAGAGATTCCATAGCGTTGGGCCCAAGACGGATCCCTGAGGGACTCCGCATGTCATCTCCATACTTCCAGTTTTCCTTATGAGGAGCCATCTGACTTCTAAGTAGCTTGCTACCATGTTGTACAGGTATGGTGCAATGTTCCTTTTTTATTTCTTCCAAGATTCCATCCCATGGAGCAGAGTTAAAAGCGTTGCGAACGTCTACTGTTATCATTATGCATCTTTTCCTACCACCCCTTTCATTGGCTTCATCCGCGATTTCCTGAACTCTCTGCAGCGCGTGGGTAGTTGATCTCTCCTCTCTGAAACCGTATTGTTCTTCGGCTAGGCCGCCGGTTCTTTCGATTTCCTTCTTAAGTCTTGTGAGAAGCAATTGCTCTAGTAACTTCCCCAGGACATTTAGAAGGCAAATAGGTCTATAGGTCTTGTTATCCTGCCCTTGCTTGGTTTTTCAATAAGCACGAGTTTTGCGGTCTTCCATTCTTTGGGGAATGTTCCTTCCATCAGCAGATTGTTTAGGAGTTTAAGTATTTTCTCCGGGTGTTCTTTGACTACCGCCTTTATAATTTCAGGAGGTATTTGGTCGGGCCCTGGGGCCTTTTTTCCTTTACTTTGTCGTTTGCTTCCAGTAGTTCTTTTTTGTGAAGAGAGGTATGTCCGCTTTCTTGATTACAGTTCTTTTCCATCTTCTGACCAGGTGCTTAGGGAATAAAGTTTCTGCCACTTCCATTTGTTGTTCATCGCTCAGCTCAGTTGTTGGGGCTCGTACTAACTTATCCATGACAATTTTGTATCCTTTTCCCCATTTATCGTGTTCCACTTCATCTATGACTTTTTTCCAGGCATCGGATTGCGCTTTAGTTATGGCTTTTTTAGGTTCAGACGGCTTTCTCTGTATTCATCCTTAGCTTTTTCTTTCCGTGCTTGGTCATTT
>JACEGR010002329.1:0-132603 GCA_014170235.1 Listronotus bonariensis | reverse complement strand
GACAAATGTATTTTAGGATATACAAAAAATTGAGTTCCACAAAAATCCAAAAAATGTACGCCGAAACACAGAAACTCCATGTACCACAATGTACAATATGGCGGCCCATTCCTTTTGTAACGTATGCATTTTCCTTCCTTCCCCCTAATAAAGTTTAAGTATCTTGCAAAAGTGTGTTCTATTGATAACAACTGCCACTAGAAATTATTACCGCATTAAACTATAGAAACACAAAAGTTGGAATTTTGTTGGCATATCCGCCAAAACCAGATGTTTGCAATTAAACTTTTAACTAACTTAAGTTCTTTTACTTATTCCCGTTATTTAATTAAAACAATAATATATGTTACACTAGATCCCTTTAAAAGGAACATAATATAGCATAGAAAATGAACTTTTAAGTTGTAAATTAAAACCATAAATCAACTTATATTTCACAAATTACTTTTTAATAAGTTACCAACCAGTCTTATTATATAAACAGGCAATGCGTGGGAAAAGACAGTCTAACGCGAATGCCGGCACGTAAATATTTCGGATTGGGTGACTAATAGTGCTTGTTTTGTTATTCCATTACTGGCATTAGTAGCTAATACGATATAAGTTTAGTGCCGTACTGTTATTGATGAACATTTATTTACAACAGTTTTAACATTTTTTTCTTCTTTTTTAATAAGAAATAATACTTCTATACATAAGTTGTTGTTTTATTTTTAAATAAATTAGTATGGGAGGCCCCAGTGGCAGCTCAAGCGTCAAGCCGTAAAGCGACCGCTTCAGTGCCGCGCCGGTTGAGGGGGCGCAAAATTGTGGTTACAAAAAATCAAAGCATGGTGTTCGTAAATTGTGGGGTAGTGGGTAAACCTGCAAACGGGCGCCAAATAACGGGGAAAAGGCGGAGGAAGAAATATGTGCGATTTAGAAGGCGCAGACGTTTTTTTTGCTTTTTACTTTTAATTTGGGATAGTTTTGTGTATTATACATAAGAGGGTGAGGACCTTTTTTTGGCTCTTTAATATTTTTCTTAAAAATATAAGCGCAAGAGTTATTATCTGCTTCACTAAAAATTTTGCCTTAATCCACTCTGGTTTTTTATTTTAAATAACTTTCTTTATAAAACATAATTTAAAAATAGGGACACTTTAGTCGTAAGCTGTTTGGTTGTCTTTTTACTAATTAAATTTGAATTTGTAATAAAACTAACTATTCCAAGAGATCATGCACTAACTATAAAGAATACATTTTTTTAACGAATTGCAAATATTATAGTTTTTTATTTAATAAAAAGCTTTTGATGACACTATATTTAAAAATACTATACTACCAGTAGTGTACATGTAAGAATACAAATGAATATATGTTTTAAATTTTTATCACATTCATTGAAAATAGTATATTAAGAAAAAAGCACGGGATGTTAGTGATTTCCCACGAGTATTCCGTGCGAGTTGAATAATATACTTCTTCTACGACTATTAATATATCACTAAATAGCATTTTAAAACAATTTTCTTTTGATTTATATCAATACAAACAATAAATTTATTGTTTTTGATTTATGACAAAATATTTGTCAGCCATTACGTACGCTACATTATAACCTACTGCAATTTTTTATTAAATATGACTGATTTTATTATTAGTTATTTTAGGTATCTTTTAAGTATTTTTATTTTCATATGTGACTAAAAAACAGTTACCTTGGCTAAATGTGATATTTAGAAAACAAGGTTGTCAAAAACATAATTTAAATTATCGTATTCATGCATATTTAGAATACTTTATGACTGCCGTGGGTAATGGATGTGGGTAATGAGCGTGGGTTATGGCCGTGGATAATAAGTCATATAACCTATTTATTATTTTAATAATTATGTACTTCAATGTCAATGTCAAATGTTTCGGGTGTCGGATTGGGCCAACGCGACACTTTTTGTCGGGCAAGTTTACCACAATGTTTTACATGTAATTTTTAAACATTGTGCCAAAAATCGTAAGGATTACAGTTACGAAACCCGCTCAATCCGATACCCAAAACATGTCAATGGGCCTTATGCTTTCGTGACTATAACACAATGACGATTTTTGATACAATGTTTAAAAATTGCATGTAAAACATTGTGGTAAGCTTGTCCGACAAAAAAGTAATGCGTTTGCTTAGTACAAACCCGAAACATTTGACATTGACAGGCTGGGATAAAGCGCCGCTTCCGTATATGGCGGTATGAATATTCGTGAAAGACTCGACCTAAAAAGGTTTTAAAAGTGTTATTATCATAAAGTCAATTTCATTACTGGCTCAGGGACTATTTACATTTTCAAAAATACCCAAAACAAAACAAAAAAGTAACATATAAATAAGAAAACAAAGAGATGCTTTTAAAATAATTTAATTTGTGAGATAGTATAGCCCTTTAAACTTAACCGAGAGTTAATTTAACGGAAACACGTATTTTCGTATGTTTTAGCGTCAGCAAAACCCTTACTTTAAAGGAAATTAGTTAGTGTTGGTTAAGTGGAAAGTCCGCCTATATTAATATTATGGGTTACAAAAACGATAGTTACAAGCGAAGAGAAACTGAAAACTTCGCAAAAACTTTAATTAAATGCTTGTAATTTACGCAGGTTAAATTAGCTTTTATTCCTTGTTTTTATTGTTAAAGGTCTTATAACTAACTAGTTCCACGTAATGTATGTTTTAAAAAGGTCTTGGTTAGTACCGGGTGTCAAGTTATAAATTTACAGCCCCCTTAACTTTTTATCGTAAAAAAGTATTTTAAAATATCGGTTGTTGGGTTAATTCTGTAGTTTCCAAATTATAAATTAGATTTTTATATTTTTTTAAGATATACAGGGTACGACAAAAAGTATTATTTTTTAATGGAACACCTTGTATAATATTATCTATCCTAATTAGTTCTAGAAATATGGCTATGCGAATCTGAAGAAAAATTTTAATTATTAGAAACGTATTAAAGTTACATCCCCCTAACTTTTGTATTTTTTAACGTATATAAGAAATAAAACACATCACTTTTGTTAGGATAATTCTGTAGTATCTGTATATATATTCTTTTTCTCCTAAAATATACAGGACACGACAAAGAGTATGATTTTTTAATAAAACATCCTGCATATTGAATTACAATTTAAAAGATAATTCAAAGAGCGTTACAAAATTACCATATTTTATGGTTCTATCTTAAACGGTTGACACAATTGAAATTTACACTACTTATTCTTTAGATTTAGATGACCATATTTTCAAGACTAATGAAGATATGTATATCAAATGTAGTATTTTTTTAAAGCTCCTAAAAGATCTTTTTATTAGTGATATAATATACAGGGTGTTCCATTTAAAAATATATGCTTTTTGGTGCTACCTTGTTTATTTTAGGCGAAACCCAGCCTAAGCTAAAATGAGCAGGAAGCAAAGAAACACAAAAAACCCTGTCCTAAATTAGCATTTTTTTACCGGTGGGAGTTCAATGTTCCGGGGAGAAGGGGGAGTGCGCTATAAAACTACAATTTTTTTCTTAAAAATAAACGCGTCTATCTAGACATATGGCAACAGTGGCGTACCGTGGAAAACTGGCGTGGGTGAAGTTGCATTAGCAAGGTCCTTTAAGTGACAAAATTTATAAACTTACCCCAAAAAATAAGTTAATAGGCAAAAAAGCAGTTATTTTATGTTTTTTTCCAAAAGTGGTTTTTGTTCTCCTTGTTTTAATTTTGCTAGCTGCTTGCAAGGCATTTAAAAAAATAATTTAACACGTAGGTCCGCTTTTAATATTTTTATCCATAATAGGTTCTTTTTGCTTATCCAAAGATTTAATGGTAAACTGAAAATCCCTTCAAGTTATAAACCGGAATAGATAAAATTTTTGCAGTTGTCACCTTATCGCTCAAAGTTTAAAAATACAATTTCTTTTTATCAGAACTTTGGGCTTTTTTAACCGGGAGAAATTATTATTTGTCCGGGAGCCGAGAACATACACGTGCCAAAGTCGGAAGATTCCCGGTGAAACCGGGAGAGGTAGCAAAGCTATCAACGGGTGGACTTTGCAATAGGACAAATAGACCAATAACACATCCCCACAAAAAAAAAAAAGTTGGTGTTCCGAAAGACTAGAAAATTGTTTTTGAGGTCGCTGAATCCGAATCTGGGGTCGGTTTGACCCTATCAGGTTAGGGTCAAGGTCATTTTAAGGTCAATTACAGCCCAACAAGTAAAAAAAAGTTGAATTTATTAAAGTTGATTTTGTAGTTTATGGCATAACGGAAAACAATAATTATGAAAAAGTTTAGAAAATTTTGAAACATTTACTTTTACACATAGATCTACTTTTATGTCCACCCTGTATAAAAGTTCTTAAAAACATTTAAAAGGTATTGCTATTTTTTTTAACGTCAAACATTAGAAGTTTATAGGACTAAAAGTCACCGTTATACAGGGTGATAACGCTAAAATGTCACTTTTTTATTAACAACATCATATTTTCAGATTTACTAAGAGTCTACAAAATTTTGCCAAAACTGTTTGTTACAAATGATTATTTGAATATTATTAAATTTTAAATATTCAAAAATTCCTCTTATTTTGAAGTTAAATGACAACAAAATTTTCCAAAAAACAACGTCATATTTACCACCCTGTATATAAGTGGTAAGTTTATAGCTAAGGCTGCCATAAAGGTAATTATAAAGACTAATAAATAAGTCCAAATTTGTCAAAACCGCACTAAAATAATTTTTGTAGTTTTGAGAAAATTAAGTTTAAAATTTTACCTAAAATTATTCCGTTCGAATCTCCAGCAGTTTATTTAATTAAATAATATTAGACAAAAATGTGACTTTTTAATAGTAGAGCCATAGTGTACCCTTTAAGTAAGGTTGGGCCTGTAAGGCTAGAAATTTATATAGTAATGACTTATAGCATGCTAAGTATGACAATCATCACCTGGCAAGCATCAGCTCTGCACATCATCAACCTGTATATTTTTAAAAAACAATAAAAATAAAAAACTTAAAGCTGTAAGCTTAAAATTTTTCTCGGATTAAGTTCATTCATAGTAAGATTTAAAAAAATCGACAGGCGTTTTCGAGGAGCAGAAGTACCTGCCAGGCGAACTGAAAGGTGTATTTGATTTGAATGGACATATTTCCACTACTAATAAAGCTAGATGTACCCATTATGGTATTTTCTTAAAGCTCTTTTTAATGGTAATATAATCTACAGGGTATCTCATTAATAAAAAAACCTTTTTTCACCCTGTATATTATTACTAGTATCACAGTTAAAAAGATCTTAAAAAGAGCTTAAAGAAAACACCACATTAGGTACATCTCAATTTATTAGTTTTGAAAATATAGCTATCCAAATCAGCCACACCATGTGGCCACACCTTTCAGTTTCCTGGAAGGTACTTGCTCATCGAAAACGCCTGGTAATTTTTATTCAAACCTTACTTTAAATGAACCAATTCCAACTAAAATTTCAGGCTTGTGACTTCAAGTTTTTTAATTTTTATTATTATTTTCTTATTTTAAAAATATATAGGGTGATGATGTGCAGGGCTCATACTTGCTAGGTGATGATTGTCAGTACTTAGCATGCTATGATTCATCAGTATACAAATTTCTAGCCTTACAGGTCTAACGTTACTCGAAGGGTTAACTAGCTCTGGGACTATAAGGGTAGATTACTCTAAAACTGTTAAAGATAGACTTATTAGTCCCTCTATTAAAAAACCTTAGAATTGATTATGAAATCTAAAAATGCATTATTCAATAGGGTGTTTCATTTAGAACAAGCAAGATTTATGGTGTAGGCATTTTGTTTTGCATAAAATACAAGATAACAGTAAAAAAATTAGCCGGTTTTATTCGTAAATGGAATAGCCGTTACCGGGTGCCAAGTTATAAATTAAACCTCCTTTAACTTTTTTGTTTTTATCGTACAAAATAAATAATTACATAAGTTTGTTGGATTCATTCTGTAGTTTCTAAATCAATAATAAGATTTTTATTATCGCCTAAAATAAACAAGGTAGGACAAAAAATATATACCAACTTTTTTATTTTTGTGGGGATGTGTTATTGGTCCATTTGTCCTATTGCAAAGTCCACCCGTTGATAGCTTTGCTACCTCTCCCGGTTTCACCGGGAATCTTCCGACTTTGGCACGTGTATGTTCTCGGCTCCCGGACAAATAATAATTTCTCCCGATTAAATTAAAAACCCAAAGTTCTGATAAAAAGAAATTGTATTTTTTAAACTTTGAGCGATAAGGTGACAACTGCAAAAATTTTATCTATTCCGGTTTATAACTTGAAGGGATTTTCAGTTTACCATTAAATCTTTGAATAAGCAAAAAGAACCTATTATGGATAAAAATATTAAAGGCGGACCTACGTGTTAAATTATTTTTTAAATGCCTTGCAAGCAGCTAGCAAAATTAAAAAAAGGAGAACAAAAACCACTTTTGGAAAAAACATAAAATAACTGCTTTTTTGCCTATTAACTTATTTTGGGGTAAGTTTATAAATTTTGTCACTTAAAGGACCTTGCTAATGCAACTTCACCCACGCCAGTTTTCCACGGTACGCCACTGATGCCATATGTCTAGATAGACGCGTTTATTTTTAAGAAAAAAATTGTAGTTTTATAGCGCATCCTCCCCCTTCTCCCCCGGAACATTGAACTCCCATCGGTGAAAAAAATGCTAATTTAGGACAGGGTTTTTTGTGTTTCTTTGCTTCCTGCTCATTTAGCAGGCTGAGCAAATGGTTGAGGGAAAAAAGTAAGATTCGACGTTTGACCAACCCCTCTGGGTACCCTTAAGCTAATAATCTCTATATAATCATTACATACTTAATATTTAATAACACTGTTGGACTGTTATAAAGATATATTATGCAGTAAGAACTTTTGTTCCTTTTATTGTTAAAGAAAAGCTACACTACCTTTACGAAACAAGCTTTTAAAGTTTATCGTATGTAGTAACGCAAGGACATAATAATATCTTATTAAATTGGTTATTATTTAATATTCTTATTGTTCCATTCTGATAAACTTTGTGCCATTGCTTAGAACTACTCTGCCTTTATCTCTATGTCGAATACTTTTAGTTTTAATTTATTTTATATTAATTAATATTATATAGACCAGCGTTTCTTAACCTTTCACTATTTGTGACCCAATTTTCAAAATGATTTACGTCCCGCCTCACCCTCCCCTCATATCACCCTTAACTTGGTCGACATATTCGAGAAAATACATATCTTGAACCATTAGCTCTAAAGAGCAAATACCGGATATTGGATACGAGTGTTAAAGTCAAGTTCTGTTACACATGAGACGTACGAACGCCATACGCCCTGCACCTGAGTAAAAATTTTGCATTGAAAATAATGTAACCTAACGCGTACGCATGTGAAAGGTAATATTACTTTTAATGCCTCAGGCGTAGGGGTTTCATGTGTAACGGAACTGACGCTTTTGTAAAAAAATTGAAATTTGGAGCAAATATTTAAAGCAAAAAACCTAAAGATGTTTGCAAAGGTGGATCAAAATTTACACGGCTAAAGAAAAACACATCATAACCATTGAAAATTATTCGGCGATGCTGACAAAAAATTTAACAAATATTTTCTTGCCGACGATAAATTAATTTAGTTACAATAGATAATAAATCCGTTTCCAATAACTTCCAAATGGCTCTCAACTGCCTAATTAGAAATATTTATATATTTGACGGTAATTGCCAAAATAATAAAAGAAAAAAGTAAATAAATATAACTATCTTTGAATTTTGGGCAGGTAGGAACGATAAGTTTTCGGCCCTGAAAACCAGAGCGTTTTATATACTACTAACATTTTTAACATCCTACCTTTACGAAACTGATTTTTGGCGGTGGTTGTTTTAAAGACCAACTATAGATAGCAGCAAAATATAGAAAATAAACTCAAAGTGTCCATTACAAATATTAAATCTTCTATCGAGCAAAGCGGAGTCAAGGAAGTCACTAGTAACTATACCAGCACAAAAAAGAGTAGTAGTAAAAATCCATTCAATAGTATAAATGCCACAAGTGTCATAAAGTCTAAGCGCGTCGTTTAAATAGTGTGCGAGCAACAAAAAGGGAATAATTGAAAGCGAGACAGAACTGACGACGCCGTGGCATTTTTACTATTGAATAGATCTCTATTTGTGACCAGATCAACTAACTTATGTTTTTCGATACCCTGAAATCAAAACCGGTTTCCGTTTTGCTCCATTAGGCTTGAGTTTTGAGAGAGAAACACTAGAAATCGCTTCAAATTGCAAAAAATAATAGTCTTAGAGTGTTTTGGACCAAAACTCCAGCCTTATGTAGCAAAAACGGAGTCTGGATTTAAATTCGGGTTATTAATAATATAAACAAGTTAGCCTTGTCAAAAGTAGCGATCATTTTTTTCGTGTGCCGGTGTTATTATTATTTTCTATAATTTATACTGGTAAACCCTTTTTAATTAGGTAATTATAAATACAGTCCTGTTAATAAGTGTAATGTGTATTTTCTTTCTGAATATGTCAGAATTTTATCTTTCTTTCTCTTTTAGTAAATTATTCAATGTTGTGTGCCTTAACAATAGTGCGTTAAATTTTGTAACTAGCTTTTAATGCTATTATTAACCAAGCAAAATATATTTGTCCTCCAAACCATATTAAACATAAATGTCTATGGACAGCCTTAATCAAGTTAAAGAATCACTAGATTGTAGTACTTTTTTAAGATTATTTGTGGATAGTTAAACTCACTGTTAATACAAAACAGAGTATTTAATCTATACTAATATTATAAAGGTGTAAAGTTTGTAACTTTGTTTTTTGTTTGTTTACAATCAGAAAGCTACACTATTTAGAAGTGCTAACGAATTTACCTATTTTTAATAAAAATTTTATTCGATATTAATTTATAATATATTATAAATAAAGAGGTTAAGATTTAAATTCTGATTGTTTGTTTGTAGGGCTAATTTTTAGAAATACTGAACCGATCATAAAAATTATTTTACAATCAGAAAGCTACACTATTCAGGAATGGCTATATTTTATTATGATTAAACAAAAGTTCAGAGTAAAATATAATTAACGGCATACGAAGTGGACACGGGTCGTAAGTTGATTTATATATATATATATATATATATATATATATATATATATATATATATATATATATATATATATATATATATATATATATATATATATATATATATATATATATATATATATATATATATATACAGGGTTATTCACGTTAAACGACACGGATTATTACAGCTTTATTATTTAATTTTATAAAAGTTTTTCTTTTGGATAGATAGATAACTATGGGAAGTACAATTTAAAATTATTTTTATAATGTACAGGGTGTCCCAAAAGTACAAAAATATTAAAGTTATATTTTTTAAATGGAACAGCCTGTATATTATTTTATTTTTGATTTCTATGCCTACAATAAAGGTAAGTTTTATTAAGATTCAACCCACCTAAACCTTACAGATTTTGAAATATTTTGGATTTTGTGAAAATGTAGTACCAATTTTCAGCTTTAAGTTCTCAACGTGTATTTTCTATTTGTAAACCATATTTATACTGACGTGTAATAATTGGTTAGGTTTTTCTATTGCAACTTGTAAAAAATTAACTAAAGTATACAGGGTGTCCAAAAATAAGTTCAAATAACTACCAGCTTTAAACGGTAATAACTGGTTTAACTTAAATGGAACACCCTGTATTTTTAATAAAATAAAGATTTAAAATTTAAATATCTAACGATTACTTTAATACTTCCCTATACCTAACTCTTTCCATTTTCATGGAAAATGCAAATCTTTGTAATGTAGACCGAATTTAAAAAACTTATTGTTTATCAAGTCACCTATGCCATATTGACATGTCAGAACTGCTTGTAACAAACGACAGGACCTTAGCTGTTAGTGAAGGTGTAGGTTTGTTGGTTTTATTCCTCTCATCGATTAATTTACTAATTAAAATGGTGGTTTATTCAAAAGAAGAACGGATCGACATGATTTTTATTCTTGGAGAATGTCTAGAAAACTGCTTTTTGGCGTCACGAGTCTACGCTGAAAGGTATCCCGACAGAAGTCATCCAAATAAAGCCGTTTTCGAAAGACTTTTAGTACAATTTAGGCAAAATGGGACTGTTTTTACCAAAGAAAAACATAAACAAAAGCCTGTGACAGGAAACGAAGACACCGAATTTGCAGTGATTGCTTCTTTAATTGAAAATCCCCATATAGGCCAAAACCAAATTGCGCAAAATATCAAACATTAGCCAGGCAAGCGTTTCAAGGATAATTCAAAAACATAAATACCATCCCTATAAAAATCCAGCTTCATCAAGCACTATCGGATAATGATTTTGAGACAAGAGTTGAATTTTGTATGTGGGTGTTAGACAAAGTGGGGGAAAATGAAGACTTTTTTAATTTTGTTCTGTTTACTGACGAATGCACATTTCACAACAATGGATCAGTTAATAGGCATAACTTCCACTATTATTCGGATATTAATCCGCATCAGTTTAGAGTTAGAGATAACCAGCATAGGTGGTCAGTAAATGTGTGGGGCGGCATATTGGGTCAATATCTAATAGGCCCGTATTTTTTGAAGAACATTTAAATGGCTTAATGTTTTTAAATTTTTGACACATGAACTTCCTCTCCTATTAGAAGACATTCCCTTAGAAATACGAGGAAGGATGTGGCTTCAAATGGATGGCGCGCCCCCTCATTTTCATCGCGGCGTTCAAGAATTCTTGAATGTCAATTATACATATCGATGGATTGGAAGAAATGGACCTCAGATTTGGCCCCCGAGGTCACCTGACTTGACTGCACCCGACTTCTTTTATGGGGGCACATAAAAGAAATCGTTTACAATATACCTCCAACAACTCAAGAAAATATGAAGGAGCGCATTAAAGACGCTTTTCAAAACATAAACCCCGAAATGTTGTTAAATGTTGCCGAAGGTTTTAAGAAGAGGGTACGTTTATGTTTAGAGGCCGACAGTCGCCATTTTGAACATCTTTTATAGTAAATTTACATATTTTTCAACTTGTGTTTATTATTTTTTAAATTTGAAGTATTGTTAATTAAATGTGTCAGTCAAAGTCCTATCGTTTGTTTTAAGCTGTTCTGACATGTCAATATGGCATAGGTGACTTGATAAACAATAAGTTTCTTAAATTCGGTCTACATTACAAAATATGCATTTTCCATGAAAATGGAAAGAGTTAGGTATAGGGAAGTATTAAAGTAATCGTTAGATATTTAAATTCTAAATCTCATTTTAATAAAAAATACAGGGTGTTCCATTTAAGTTAAACCAGTTATTACCGTTTAAAGCTGGTAGTTATTTGATCTTATTTTTTGGACACCCTGTATACTTTAGTGAATTTTTTACAAGTTGCAATAGAAAACCTAATCATTTATTACACGTTAGTGTAAATATGGTTTACAAATAGAAAATAGACGTTAAGAGCTTAAAGCCGAAAATTGGTACTACATTTTCACAAAATCCAAAATATTTCAAAATCTGTAAGGTTTAGGTGGATTGAATCTTAATAAAACTTACCTTTATTTTAGACGTAGAAATCAAAAATAAAATAATATACAGGGTCTTCCATTTAAAAAAATATAACTTTAATATTTTTGTACTTTTGGGACACCCTATACATTATGAAAATAATTTTAAATTGTACTTCCCATAGTTATCTATCTATCCAAAAGAAAAACTTTTATAAAATTAAATAATAAAGCTGTAATAATCCGTGTCGTTTAACGTGAATAACCCTGTATATATATATATATATATATATATATATATATATATATATATATATATATATATATATATATTTCTATTTTCTATTATTTGCCCTTAATGAGAATTTCACAACTTTGTGCTTATAGGTTAAAAATTATCCTGCATTTTTCAAATATATTTATTGTTTTCTTTTTTGAGAACTTTGCTTAGTATTTTTTTTTATTAAAAATAAGTAAATATTTATTTTATTTAAATATTTTTATAAAAATGTGTTATATAAAGACATAATCTTGAATTTATAAATGTTTCTTTTAGTAATCGGTGAAGAGTTTCAAATTATTTATAATTTATCATTTTTTTAAATTACAATTTTATTACAGTAACAAACCTCTGTTTTTTAAAAATTTTAGTAGACTTTTTACTTTCTTTTTAAGAAAAATTGCAAAGACGAATTTAGCTAGTTGTGAAAAGTAACACCTGAAAACAACTTATAGTGACATTCCCTTCTTTGAAAGTTCACGACAGAATTTAGCTTAAAAGTTTTTGCAACAAAAGCCAAGCAGGAGGATTTAATATTTTAAACTTTTACAAGAGGTAACAAATAAAACTTACTTCGTTTTGTAAATACACTCCTGGTCAAAAAAACCGCACAAACAAAATTTTGTTCAAATTTAATCTTATATAGCTCTTTGTTTTTTTTTACCGATTTTAATTAATTTTTGATTTAGTTATTGCTCTTTCTCTAAGATTATTATTTAATATATGAATATCAAAAAGTTTTATAGAATTAGGTCTTATACAGGGAAGAGCAAAATGCTGCATTTTAACCCAAATTTTCGAACACCCTGTGGAATAATTTACCTTCATAATTTTTTTTTTTCGGTGTTTTGTATTTAAAAGCCCCATTTTTTTCTTTACAGTTATGTTTTTAATTTATATCGATATCTCTAAAGGAAAATAATTCCTTTTAAAGAAAACAATGCAATTTAATTATGATGGTCGTAATGTACCCTACAATGCAAACATATTGGGGAAACTTAGGATTTGAATGGTCATATTTCCGAAAGCAATAAAGATAATTTTATCAAATTAAGCATTTTTTAAGGTCTCTAGAAGATTTTTTTACTGGTGATATATATACAGGGTGATATTTTTATGAAGTCACATCTTTTGTCGTACCCTGTATATCTTAAGGGACAACAAAAATTTAATTACCGATTTGGAAACCAAGAAACCAACCTAACAAACTAATACTCGGTGTCACACAAGAAACTGCCGCGATCGATTTCTCGAAAAGTACGCTATAGAAAATTTTGAAAATTTGGTAACAGTATAAAGTCAGTGTGGGACATACCAATTAAAATTTTTTAACAGTTCTACCAATTCTGGTTATACTGGAAATTAATGTCAACTTCTTTATTTTAAATGGAACACCCTATATATTATTTATCTTTTTAATTTTGCGAAAAATTCTAAACATAATTTATATATAATGTTCCATACCTAAGTCCAACCGTTTTTGACTTATTTTAAATTTTATGTCAAAAATGACGTTTGCAAGCCATTACATAAATATGAATTTCTTCTAAATAAAACCCTTTAATATGAGTTGGGGCCATTAGGTTTCTTGTAAAGAAAGAATTTCCATAGGAGACTGTATCGATATTTTCACAATTAATAAATACAGAGTGGTCAAAAGTAGTCGTTAAACATTTTAACGACAAAAACCTTAAAAGTCAATTTGTTTAAATAGAAACCCTCATCTTTTATTACCTTATCCTATTAGGCATTAAAAATAAAAGTGAGTTTGTATAAGGATGCCTTCTACAAAAATTTATAGTTTTTGAAATATTAACGATTTAATATTTATCTATTCTAACAATGCATTTAAGTACGGGTAGCAAACGTCATTTTTGACATAAAATTTAAAATAAGTCAAAAACAGTTGGACTTAGGTATAGAATATTATAAAGGGTGTTTTTAACGATGATATAACTTTAATCTATAAAAATATGAAAGTAAATATATTGTAATCGAAAACATAATGCTATGTAAAAGAACAACTTATTACATTAACGTTTAAAAATTATTTGCGGCATGTGGCCACCGCGGCAGTCTACCAGATAGGCTATTCTTTTAGTCCAATTTTGAGTGACTTTTTCGAGTACTTCCGGTCGTATATCATGAATAACACGAGTAATGTTGGCTTCTAAGGCTTCTATTGTTGCTGGTTTATCAGCATACACTAATGACTTGACGTAGCCCCACAGAAAATAATCTAGGGGCGTCACATCACAGGATCTGGGTGGATAGGTAACAGGTCCATTTCTCGAAATTAATTTGTCGCTAAACCTTGTTTGCAACAAGGCGATAGTTTCGTTCGCCGTGTGGCATGTAGCGCCATCCTGTTGCATCCACATCTCGTCTGGATCAATATCATCCATATTTTGAAACAAATATTCATGAATCATGGTTCGGTAACGGAAGTACTCGAAAAAATCACTCAAAATTCGACTAAAAGAATAGCCTATCTGGTAGACTGCCGCGGTGGCCACATGCCGCAAATAATTTTTAAACGTTAATGTCATAAGTTGTTCTTTTACATAGCATTATGTTTTCGATCACAATATATTTACTTTCATATTTTTTATAGATTAAAGTTATATCATCGTTAAAAAACACCCTTTACATAAATTATGTTTGAAATTTTACGCAGAACTCAAAAAATAAATAATGATTGGGTTGTTTCATTAAAAATAAGGAAGTTGACATAAACTTTCGGTATGACCGAAAGTGGTAAAACTATCAAAATATTTTAGTTGTATGTCCCCCACTGACTTTATAATGTTACCAAATTTCCAAAATTTCCAAAGCGTACTTTTCGAGAAATAGATCGCGGCAGTTTCCGGTGGGACACCCTGTATTTGTATTAATTTTTTATTATAAAAATAAAAATTTTAGAAAGGTGTAAAAGTATAACTACACCAAAAATTTTCTTGTCTTTTTTAATTAGTTTATTTAGACAACATTTTGGGCAGTACTATCTCTCTTCGTCTTCAAATGTAAATGATACTTAAAAATGGACAAAAATAGTACTGCCCTTAAATGTTGTGTGAATAAAAGACAATGTAAGTCCAAAACTCTTGTTTCATTATTAATAATAATGCATTGCCTACCACACTCAGACACTACATACAAATATTGTAAATAACATACATAAAATATACTAAGACATTTAATATTATTTTTAGGATATTGGTAAGTAGTATATATAACCTAATTTTCTGGTTTTAATTATTTACCCCAGTCCCTAAACTTCCTGAAATTTCAAAAACTTTAAGCCCAAAAGTTTAAAAGGTCTGAATAAATCATTAAGAAGGTTCTTAATTATTTAAACTTTTTGCTCTTGTAACATGTATCTTAAGACAAAAAGAATGTAAAAAATTTAAAAGATAGTTAATACAAAAAGGGCAATAAAATAAACATGGTTTTTAAAAGAAGGACCATTTATAAATAAAAATAGTTATAAAAACCTATAAGCTATAAAGCCAAGATAATTTTTAGGACACTATATTTCTACCATGTTAAATAGAAGCTGTAATTTAATTGATGACTGCAATTACAGGGTATGATTCCTTAGCTGATTTTAGATAGAAATGTTAATATGAACATAGGTTTGTTCTAAATGTCCTAACTTTTGAGATACAGGGTGTTAAAATTTTCTAAAAACCAAAAAAATTCGAAAACACTTATTTAAGTAAAAACTGTTATACTAAATATAAACCTTATTTAAATTAGGTATTTATTATTTTTGTTACATAATTGCTAATTAAAAATCATTAAACCTAATTTTTAAAAGAAAAGATCTCGCAATGCTTATTTTATGGTCTAAAAATATGCAATTTAGTTAATTATTTTTTTTTAAAACTAAACAAGTTACGGAAAAAATTAAGAGACATAAAAGCAGTTTTTTGCCTAATCCATAGAAAGGATAAACATTTTCCACAGTGGCGTTTTTTTTTGTTAAAAATATTCCTTTAGTTGCCTTTTAAGACGCCACTGCACTTATTAAATAAAATTAATTTAGTGATAAAAATCCCGCTTACAAATACAATAAAGAAAACCGTTATATTTATTTTTACAGTCTTATTTGTCTTTACAATTTTTTCTGTAAATAAACAGTTTTGTATGTTTATATGTTATTTTTTATACTAAACATTTTTTCTTTACAACAACTTTTGATATTGGCAAAAATATAGATACTTTACTCTTAACCAAAAATTAAAGTGTTTGGCCAAATCTCGTAGATGACTTAACAATTTGATATTACATTTATTTACGCAAAATCCATACATCAAAAAAAAAAATAAATTAAAACATTAAATTTGTTAAAAACCCAGCAAAAATGTAAAATATTATTTTTATTTTAAAGAAATTCATTATGGTACAATTTTAAATATATATATACAAACTTTTATTTTCCTAAAATTTTAACATCCCGTATTTTTAAACTTGGACGTGTAGGACACTGTTTAACATTTGTTTTAATGAAACATTTTTTATTTGGGTCAATCAACTTTTATCCAAGCACTGTGTCCTGATAAAAACTAAAAATATGTATATATAAATTCAAGTGTTTTGTTAGTCACTTTTATAATAATTTTAATCAAAAGAAATCCTAAAGTTATAATTACTAAATTATTTCTGCAAATTATTGCTCTTTAATTAGTTCTTCAAGTAATTTAAAATGACATGTCTTATAAGGTTACTCTTGGTCCCCATGCATCAAAAGTATCAATAACTTCATGTTACTAAAAATGCTTCTATTTAAATAAATACAATTTAATTTTTTTCTAGCATCCACTTATTAGAAAAAAATATGCTATGTTCTTTTTAATTGTTCAGTTTGACATTTTCTTTCTGCATATACATTTGGTCCAAAAAAAGTCACTTGCACCGTATGACTGTCGGACAACCTTATTATTTGTTAAAATCAAAATATAAATGGCCTAGTGTGTAGAGTGTCAGTAAGTCGGTATATCCTACCAAAAACAATGTAAAACGTTAGCCAAGTTTAATACTAAAATATGCTTGGCAGTGGGCTTTTCCGCAAAAAAGGAAATCTGAATGAGTGCCAGTACAATATAAAAATATGCCTAATATCCTAAAGTAAGTTAGATTTAACTTGACCAGTTTTTACTACATCAGTCATTTTCTTAAGTAATTCAATTCCCTTTTTTTTCTGATAAAAACTGACCAGGTCAAATATAATCTACTTTAAGATCTTATACATATTTGGATTTTGGTCAGCACTTGGCACTTATTTGGATCTCCATTATTTTTGCGGTAAAGCTCACAGCCAAGCATAATTTTAGTATTGAACTTGTGGCTCACCTTTTTCACATTTATGTCTTGATGAGATATCATTACTTTTTGTAAAGAAAACTGGGTAGGTATTTGGATTTATTATTTTTCTTGCGTTTTATCTGCATAGTTTTTTTCTTTGCCATTGTCTAAATTTTTTAAAAACTTACAAATGACAGTGCGCACTGCTCATTTATTATCTGCCACCTATAATGATCTTGTTAAAAGTTGTTTATACAGTTTTTTATATGGAGACACACCTTATTCTTTTACTTATTTTTTTTAAATATATTTTAGATTTATTGTAAATATATTTATACATATATTGGGATAGTTTCAAATATATACTAACGGTTCAAACACTACAATTAAAAAAAAAACATTTTTTTTTGTATGGAGAACCGCCCCAATCCCCCTATTTTTTAACTTTTTTTTATTTTGAGACTTTTCCTACGGCGGTTTTACACACAATTACCGAGCTATATTCCAAATTTCATCTTTCTAGGTCATCTGGAAGTGGGTTGGGTTTTTGATCTATATGTCAGTCAGTGGAAAATTGACGACTCTTTAACATTCATATATTTATAACCGTTTGAGATACCTTTATGAAATTTAAGCTTTAAGTGGCCTTTGTGAATATAAATAAACACACAGGGTTTCATGTGTTAACGTTAAATAGGTTTTAAGTTATAAAGAGGTTATTACACTCAGCGCTGTAGCCAGTTTCTTTGCTTGCACTTGACTTGACACGCAGCCGCATATCTAGATTCTTGGTAAATGATTGCGACCATCGTCAATTTTTGTTCTATCGTAACTGCGGCCTCAGTTGACCAAGTTTCGCAAAAAGAGTGGCTTGGCTTTATGTGTGTCCGTCGGGCAACCAGCAAACATATGTAAGTAATTAATATTTTTTAATAAATTATGGTGTTTAAGATTAAATTTTATCTAAATGTTACAGTAAACATAAAAAAATCCAAAAATAAAATGTGTTATATAACGGTTCAAGGTTTAAACAATTTAAAAAATTTCGTCTGAGATCGAGTCTCTTGGAAAACTACTCACTTGAATAACTGAGATAAGCTATTACATTTTTTAATAAATTATAATGTTCGGGATTATATTTGAACTAAATTTAACTGTAAGCATAAAAAATACAATAGTAAACCATGTTCCATCGGACAGTTTCAAGAAGACAGTCTAAGTCACTTAGATAACTGAATTGTTGTCTGTAGGACAATTTGATTGTCCCTGGATAATGGTAATATGACTGAATGATTGACAAGTTAGTTATCTCTGTTATTAGTGACCCTGCTTTTTAATCCTGGTACTTTGGATTTGAATTATGTGTACATGTGGTATATGAGACGTAGGGGAAAGTGGGGAGGCTTCATACAGTTTTTATATTTTGCTTTGTGGAATGCCGTGTTTTAGGTATATCTCTTTTAATTTATGATACACTAGTAGCTTAACTATTTTATATTGTAGTAGAACCTTAATAGTATTGAAAATCTACATGCGCGAGTTTCCATAAGACTTTTACAAAAAAAGCAAAATGTATGAATGTACCCTTAGTGGGGTACATTCATACAAGCGAAGGGGCACATTAAACATCACTATTAATTCTTCATAATTTTTGTTTATTACTGTTTTATACAATACTTTATAAAAAAGCACAAATACATTGTTTTAACATACAAAACAAATAGTAAATTTCAAAATTAAAAAACAGTTTTTTTCCAAATCTGTTTATGCCTATTTTAACATCGCAATCGTTTGTGATATGAACATGAAGTCACGATTAATAAATAGAGCGTCATTAAACGGACTCTACGTTACATGGTTATTTACCAAATACACTTATTACCATTCTTTGTTTTAGTCAGTTATATTTATTAAAACCAACAATCTCAAAATATAAAAAAAATATTGCTTATACATTATTAATTATATCAAATTAAAAAACTTTAGTTAACACAAAGATACCTTAACTTACAAAACCTAAAATTAATATACCTATGTCAATAACAGATTGACCTAAGATATGTGGTAATATCATCACTGTGTCTGATAAATTACCTGATCCTTGACATCCAAAGACACAAAATGTATAAAGCACCCTGTTTTTTTCCGTAAGAATGAAACCATAACTTCAGGTAAACTACTTTATATAATATTTATAACTATAATCGTCTGTGTAACAAAAATAGTAGTTAAAAAATATTCATAAAGGGCCAGGGGTACATTTATACAGTATAAATGTGCCCCATATACTTGTGTATGAATTTGCCCCATCAGATTCCCATTAATGAAAAAATATGAAATAGAAAAACCGTCTTCATCTATAATAATTTACACATTAAATTAGTGCCTTTGTATTATTATAATTAGGCTTAAATAGCAATAATTAATCCAAAAGATAGTAATTGGCCAAAAAAAGTCCAAAGTTACGTTATGAAATTACTTACGTGAGGCAAAAACACGTTTCGTGTTGTGCACTCAATCTTACCGCACCGAAAATTATGAAACTTTACTACTCTGTAGTGCACACCCACTTACGTTACTATTTAACTTCGTGTCTAACTTCATATAATATACTCAATGTATGTAGGTGCCCCTTGTATGAATCCACCCCACTTTCCCCTACCTTACGTGGATTTTTCAGGTTTTAACATTGAAACTGTTTAAAGTGCTTTGCTCATTGCAGATTACAATTTAAAAAGTAATTACCTATTATTTAAAAACAAATAAGTGTTACAGAAAAAAAGGTAATAAAATTATTAAAAGTTTAAAACGTGGACAAAAATAGTTGATTGACCAATTTAATTTAAGGCGTATGCAAGACTTAAAAGGACAATAACGTATTTCCGTAATTTATATACAGCTGTCGCAATGAAAAATGTTTTTATAGAAATTTCCGTCCTAGTTGTAGCTGGTTTCACAAGTTGAACTAGTTTTAATTATATGCAATGTACCTAAACCAAATTAAACTCTATATTTTATATACACTAGAAAATCACCTTTTGTTTTAATTTATTACATTAGCTAGTTATAACTGTAATTAAAATAATATAGTTTAAACTTTGAAGAGAGAGGTTTGGATTTATTAGGTTTTGTCATGCAAATAATTAAATAAAACTATAATCTACTATATATACAGGGTGCTTTCTAACTACGGTACGAAACCTAATCAGTGGTAATTTCTTGTGTCTTGTCAGTGGCGGATTTAAAGATTTGCCGCCCGTATGATATTAATTTTTGATACCAATGGTTTATAATTGTTATATTTACTAACAAAAATTTTGAGAAGCAAAGAAAAAATCTTTATTTGGAAATCTTTACTTAATAAGTACCTTAATACTAATAAACTATGTCAGTTTTTTTAAATTTTGTAAATTGAATTTAAAAATTTATGAACTTAATATGCCGCTGTTCTTACAATTTCTTGCACTATCTTACTCAGCCTGCTGGTAAATTTAGCACTAAATACAGGGCGTTAAAGTTTTTAAAATATGCCGGTATCTTTTAAATATCTTAAAAACTCTTTAACTGATTATGATAAAATTTGACACCCCTATTTAATGCTAAAAGGCACTTGTAAAGCATTGCCTCGAATTACATAATTGGTTCTAGTGGCTTCTCAGTGAGCACCACGGCAAATAGTTTTAAGAAAAAACATACGGCACTGACTTTTTATAAAGTTTTTACATTTTTTAATTGGGCAATTAAAAATGGAACTTCTTAGTTTCCTGTAGTATTTTCGTATTTCCGAAAAAAATTAAACCATTTTGACTCATATTAAGAATGACATAAAATAAATTCCATAATAAAAAATAAAAAAATTTCACCTTTGAAAATAAAAAAATACCGATTTCAGGTTAAATATGAGACGGCTTATTTATTTAGAAAAAAATTATTGTTTATTTTTGTTTTTATATCATTTTTTTATGGGTACTTTGTAAAAGAAAATAAATTGGAATCCATTTTTACGCTTTTAAGCTAGATACGAAAAAAGTACAAAAAACTAAAAACTTGCATTTATAAATATTAAATAAATATAAAAACCTTTTAAAAAGTCAATATCGTAATTTTTTTCTTAATTATATGCTCTGGTGCCTAGGTAACTTTTATCTAAATAAGTTACAAGCATTTTTAGATATATAAAATATACTACCTTTTTTTAAAAACTTTAACGCCCTGCATCACAGAAAAGAAGCAAACCTGCCACTATGTTTATGAAAACTTGTTTTCACAAAAGATCTAGGAAATCAACCCCTTAAGTTTCGTGCAGTGGTTAGAAAACACCCTTTTTTAATTTATTAACAGTCCAAGAAGGCTGAAAGCCTAAACACTAACGTACCGTGGGTGTCTTAAGCGAGGTAAGAGGAAGTTCGATGACACGGGACTTAAATTTTTAAAGATTTAGGGGAAAAGAAAGACCTCCGCTGGCAGCAGGTTCCACATTCTTAAAACTCCAGGGATAAATGTAACAAAGTGGGAAGTTTGGGGCCTGTCCAATTGGACCGTATAGGAATCCGTAGGTGCGGCACCACAAGTTTCTCTGTTGGGAGCCGTAAGTAGAAGAATTATACTAGACAATTCTTTAGAGTAGAAACCTTGAAAGTACCTAAAAAAGCGATAAATCTTCTTCAGCCCGACGATCGGCAAGTAAGTGAAGGATCATTAATGAGACGAACAGTTCTTGTTTAAATGGAGTCAGGAATGCCAGGTGCTGCTGTGGGGACGTCATGCCCCAGATATGAAAACAATATTCCAAAGGAGGTCGGCTTTGGGTCACATACGTGGTGTATAAATTAGAAGGGAAAAACACTTTTTCGCCCGAAAGGAAAAATCCAAACGATTTTGAAGCTGCCGTGGCTATATGTAGATACAATGTGTTTGTGCCAGTTAAGGTTATTCTCAAATGTGTCGCCCACAAGATTAAACGTGTCTTAACTCTGCAGAATTTGGCAACTCATTAGTAAAGAATAATTATTTGATTACTCTTTTCGTGACAAGAAACATGATTGTGTTTTCAATGCATTAAAATTGCGAGATTTTTGGCGCCCTAATCCAATATTAAGTTAAGGTCCTGATAAAAGATATCTGCATCGCTTTGCGTTTGCTTTCCAAACCAGGTTTAGAGATTGGTTTAGGAACATAAAAACTGGAGTGAAGAATACTATCGTCGGCAAAACTATGAATGAAATTATTTATTGAAGTGTAAAGGTCATTGGTGTAAAGAAGAAACAATGTTGGTGCTAGTACTGAGCCGTGAGGCACTCCAGCATTTACTTCGTGAAAACTTGAAGAGTGGCCATTCACAATAACTGATATACGTCGATCAGAAAGAGAGCCAAGTACAGAGTTTAGTGGAAAAACCATAGGAGAAAAGTTTATTAAGGAGTGAGTCATGCCAGACCTGGTCAAAATCTTAGGATATATCAAGAGCAACGATCTAGGGCTCACCTAGAAACTTAAATGGCTTATTTCAGAAGTGTGATAAGAAGAAAAGAGGTTCTGCTGTAGATCTTTTGTGGCGAAATCCATACTGCCTATCATGCAAAATTTTGTGTTTGTCGAAGTATTTAAGGATTTGTAAATTAATAAATTTCTCCATTTATACAAAGAACTAAGAAAAGTGAAATTTTTCTGTAGTTAGAATCCTTTCTTGGGAATAGGTTGAACACGTGTACCCTGTATATTATGCTAAAAAATAATAAAAATTTTGGAACTTAAATATATCTTTTAGACAGAAACTTTTAATAGGAAAAAATAATATTAGTTAATATAACATTTTAGCAATTTTTGACCGGACTAATAAAGCTTTTTAACAAAGAAACTTTCATATTAACAGTTGGTTCGTAGAAGCAAATGCGTCTTGTCAATGCCTGTTTTTATCAACTAGCTCTATTAAAAATGAGATGGAAGACTGCTTAAGCGTTAGGCTATCGTAAATGATATGAACTGTTTTTGCTACGTTTGTACTTTCCGACATACTTGGCCGGACTCAGGTTTTTAACAGACGTAAATCGCTATTATGCAATTGTTTGGAGATTTGTGTTTTAAAGTAGTTTTTTTATTTAAAACTTGGGTAAATATTTGAATACTTGCTTTTTAGTACGGTCCGACCAAAATTTCGGTTTCAGTTTCGGCCTATAAATGAATTTTCGGCGACAGTTCCGCCTAACTTCGTTTTTTCGCGGTAACGCTATTTTAAAATTCCTCTTCTTACGTTGCCATATCCTTTTTTTTCCTGAAGAATAAGTTGCAGCAGACGATATTTGTTTGTCTCATCAGATGACCCAGATATTTATGCTTTTTTCTTTATTGTAAATTTAATTTCCTGTTGCCTTTCGATTCTCTGAAATACTTTCTCGTTGGTAATGTGATCTGTCCAGGATATTATTAGTATTCTTCGATATAACCACATTTCAAAGGCAGATAGCTTTTGTATTAGTTTTTTTGGGAAATATGTAACATCGCAGCATTTTAATTCTAAGTGGAAGTGAGAGGTGAGGATATTTCAATATAAAGAAAATTAAAAAATAAAATGGTTTTTAAAAGCAAGGAATTTATTTTTGCTCTTCAAAACTTTTAAACCCTCCCCCCATTAAAAGAAGTATATACGCTCGAAATTTTAGTATTTTAAGGTATTTTATACTTGACCACGTCAGCTTCGGCTTCGGCCGAAGGTGAAGCTATGGCCGAAATTTTGGTTTCGACCGGAAAACCAGTTTCGGTCGGACTTTATTTTTAGTAGATTATACTTATTTTTAAGAGTAGTTTGTGACTTTTGTCGTTTAGTATTTTAGAACTTTAAAATATTTTTATTCTTAAACTTACTTTTCGACATTTTTTAATATTTATTAAATGTTCCGTTATAATAGTAAAAACCTTTTGAAATATTAAAATCCCATTGATTGCAAACTTTTTAACAACCCTATTTACGAAATAGTCTACACTGTTCTGTATTTAATTTAAACAAAAATACTAATGGCATTGGTACCGCATTTTGTTTTAGCTAAAGATTTAATAAAATATATTTTACATTTTACAATTTTGTTATACAGTCTTACAAAATTCAGTTCAGATATTCTAAATATGTATTTTTAAGAAAAACTTTTTATTTGGTGTATTGTTTAAAAAACATAAAATATTTAAATGATTGTAACTTAACAGCCACAATACTATAACTGGAGGTATGGGCTTCTCGGGTAACGTTTGTTCATTGTCAAGTAAGTGGATGGCGCAAAACCTTGACTTAGAGTAATTTTAAAGTTACAAGGTTTGCGAAGTAGAGTAACGATATGGTTTTTAACACAAAGCTAATTAACAAGATTACTAACACAACAAAAATCAGTAATTGCCGATTTTTTTCCGTGACAAGAACATAATTTAACGTTTTGTCTTTGTTGACATGTACTAAAATGTAACTTTTTATAAATTAACCCTTTACGTATATCCCAAAAGAAGTACCCAATTATCTCTCGGATATAAATTCACGTAAGTAAAGGTAGATATTTAATTTTAGAATATTTTAATATACAAAACCTACATTCCTTATATATCAAAAATTAAATCAGGCCTTATACTGTGTAAGGCTTTCGCGGCTATCTTCTGCTAAACTTAAGTTTTTGGGCTATCGGCCGTCGTTGTAGATTTTGTATCCTTGACGTTTCGCCAGCGCAAGTGTTTGGCATCTTCAGAAGTTTTCTAGTAGACTACTTGCGTACTACTGTATCCCGGCGCGGAAGCAGCGAGTATTTATAGGCAGCTTGGGTAGGCAGGGCCTGTTCCGGTTGGTCGTTGCGCAGTTGTTGTTTGTTAGAGTACTACATACAATTTGAAAATACCCAGGTTCATGCTAATACCTACCAAGCCAGATTGTACAGGAAAGCTATCGAGATACACAAACATACCAACAACTTTAACAAAACAGAAGAATCAATAAAGATCAGTAAAACGTGATACCAATTCTCAAAACCACAAAAATAGCACCACGGTAGGAACATCAACTGCGCAACGACCAACCGGAACAGGCCCCGCCCACCCAAGGTGCTTATAAATACTCGCTGCGTCCGCGCCGGTACACAGTAGTACGCAAGTAGTATACTAGTAACCTTCTGAGGATGCCAACCACTCGCGCTGGCGAATCGTCAAGGATACAAAATCTACAACGACGGCCGAATGACCCAAAAACTGAAATTTAGTTAAATCAGGCCTTTTTACCCTATATTATTTCAAAAAACTATTTCACAACAACCACATGAAGTTTCACATTTCAATACAAATACATAAAATCACAAAAGTACAAATATTTAATAATAATTACTTTAAAGGTTTTCATAACAATCACTACCTATGTATTATTCACTTTGAATAACATTTTACATTTACGTTAACAGTTTAAAATTTACCTGTGCATGGCTAAAGTGTAAATAATACTTTTTCACATAAATATTGCAATAATTGTTGTGTATATGGCTAACCTGTGAATTTCACAAAATTGTCAAATTAACAAGGTTGCGAATAATTTTTCTGTTTACTCCGGTTTGAACATGTTTTGTTTTGATTACTTATAATTTGGCCACTATAAATTGATAATAAACACCTAATAAATAACTCCGAAACTGTAGTTTTAATACAATAAAATACATTTTTTCATTTATTTCAGGTAGTGTGACATTTTATTTTTGTTGTGTAACCTTTTTTATTAGGCATATGTTATGTACCTACTATAATATATTAAATAGGTATAGTTTGTAATTTTGTTACCTGTTTGATTTCGTGCAATAAAACAAAATATTTTGCCTCTTTTTTTCATTTATTTTACTTCCATAAATTTCACCCCACAGTGACAACATATAAAAAATTTTCCTTTCATCTTCTGTAAAATAACGGCGTCGTCGTCGTTCTTTTTTCAATTAAACCTAATTTTACGTTTCAAATCACTGTTAATAAATAATCACATTTTACAGGGATACCTGTAAATAAAAATTCACAGTTAAGCTCGATCTCTACTTATTAGTTAGTATATCCCACCACTTTAACTGCTTTCGTTGGCCGAGCGTTTCGTAAGTTTTATTCTGCCGTCCTACGAAAAAAAACCGTATGGTATATGGTTTATTATATGCACATACGGTGTTTTTCGTTGGACAGCAGTAATCTTGTACATGCTAATTTTATTTGTCAATACATGGAAAGTGAAAAATAAATATAGTTTAAAAAATTAAAAAACAGGCTTGTAAAGCCCAACGAATAAAAATGTTTAACCTTATTTTTAAAATATTCTTTAAACAATAATAAACAAGAAATAATTGCTAAACTTAAGTTTTGGGCTATTCGGCCGCGTTGTGGATTTTGTATCCTTGACTTCTTGCCAGCGCGAGTGGTTGGCACCCTCAGAAGGTTCCTAGTAGACTACTTGCGTACTACTGTCACAGTAACACTAAACTTAAGTTTAGCAGAAGATGGTCGCGAAAGCCTTACACAGTATACAAGAAATAATTGGAAAAGATCGTGGTCGCCTTATGCCATACTTATCGTATATCGAGGCCCCAGATACTATTTTACAGATAAGAATACGTTTTGTTAATTATTGTTTTAAGATTATTTTAATAAGTATTTGAGGATTATTTTAAAAATTAGTTGAAAATTTTTGACATGATGGCATTTAAGAGCGTGTTTTTAGTGTTTTAAAGCATATTTATCATTTCTTTTATTAATATTGTATTTAAAGTCTGTTGCTAATACAAGTACATTATTTCTAACTTAGTTTAATAGAAGCAAATTGCGATGTAAACAATGCGCGATGCGGCAACTAATAATTACTGCATAAAAACATAAAAGGGTTTTATTAAAGTTTTAAAGCAGGCCCTAGCTATTGTTTTATAATTACTTCCAATGCAAAAACAACAACCCTATTTTAGAAACCTGACCGTATAATCTTTATAAGCAATTAATTTTCAGGCTAAAGATGGGAAGAAACTTCGTCAAAATATTATTGTTTCTGTACCTATTGTGCAGAAACGATTTATTGTTCATTCGCAAATAAACAGTTTTGTAAATTGGTGGTAAAAATGAGGCCAACCCTAGACTAAGAGATAATAAGCTGGAAACTTGTATCCGCCTTTCTTTTGGCGTTCTTCAAGTGGTGTCAAAAGTAATATTAAATCTTGTATCTGCGTCGTTAATTGTTAAGGGTCAAATGTCCAACAAATTTCTCTTTCGTAATTAATTTGTTTTGTAGTGCTTGCATGATGTTAATTAACACTTATTACTAAAATACTACAGCATACAATTTGTCACTATTTTTTTATTAAACAGTTTTATATACACTGGTTTTTAAGGTACAGGTGAATGAGTGAGGTAAGTAAATCTCAATGTATAAAAGCTTGCATAAGGTTAAGAAATATTGTAAATATGGGTGACTAATAGTGCCTGTTTTGTTATTGCATTACTGGCCGATATACCATAAACTTTGGCTTATACAGTATTTTCTGCAATCTACATATTTACCTTCTTTTTCTTTATGGACTTAATTAATGAAAATCTTTAAAAAGGGATGCTCAATTTTAAAAACTATTATTTGTTACAGGGCGTGCTATTTTAATTTAAATTTCCCTTAGAAGAAAAATCCATTTTTGCATCACCCCCAATAAAGTTTTTAAGATATATGGATTTAACAAAATCATTTTCTTTTATGGTTAGGTCTAATCTGTACAGAGTGTTTTAAAATTAGATGCTATTTTCTTAGTGTGTAAATCCAATTGATTTTAAGAAGAAAAGTTTAAATAAACCTATACCCTAAACGTCTTAACTTTTAATATACAGCGTGGCACAAAAAAATTGTTTTTTTAATTTTACTAACCTGTATTTTTAAAAAGTTAAGCCATTAAAAAGATAGGTTAATTTTAATTTTATTTTTAAAGGATTTAAAGATTACACACTTAAAGATTCGCCTCTAAGTCGAAAACACTCTGTATAGCTTATACCTGATCATAACGGTGTTTTTTTCTAATTCTGATATCTTTAAGTAGGTTGCCTAAAACAACTTTTACCCTATATATACAAGAGTAAATAGTATGTCGGCCAGTAATGCAATAACAAAACAAGCACTATTTGTCACCCATGTTTACATGCCGGTATTAGCGTTAAACTGTCTCTTTTCTCAACATTGCCTATGTGTTATTTTATTTAGCTTATCCTGTTACCTGTTTTGTAAAAAATATAAAATACGAGCCGACCTGTGCCCACATCGTGGGGTGTTTATTATATATTTTTTTTAAACATTTTGTTTATTCATAATAAAATATAGCCTATAACAATCCTTAACAATGTAGCTTTTTACTTGTGAAATAATTTTTATGATCGATTTAGTATTTTCGAAGATTAACCCTTACATGAAAACAAACATAAAAACAAAGTTGCAAACATTACCTCCTCATGATATTAGTATAGATTAAAAAATAGGGATTATTATCTAAGAGTTACATCCAAGGTTATTTCGTTTTTAATTTGTTTAAGATATTCCAGGTGGTGCCCTCCAGAGTTAATAATAAACTTCATAGAAAATTCCTATTTCACATCTTCCAAAACCCCCTTTTGCCAAATATTGTGACAATATACTCATTGTTAACAAAATTATTATTATAAAATTAAAATCAAAATATTTTTTTTACCACCCTGTATCTCGGGATCATCCACTTGGACTGGGGTAAGTCATCATATTTTTAGCCTCAGAAACATGTAGTAACATTTTTTGCCCCTTTTAGAGAAACCCTATTTTATAATAGGATTTAAAAGCGATGTTTAAAATTCTGGATGTCGGTGTCACCATCCCCCTTGTGTAATTTTAAAACAACCCAAACTAAATAAACAACATAATTATAATATACATTTACAAATTTTAACGGATAGAGTTAATTTTATTATCCATACATTTATTTTCATTTAAATTAATGTAATTTTGCATGTGGTTTTTAATTAACACATTTGAGTTGTACCGTTTTTAATCAAAAACATTCACCGTAGGGCATATTTTAATAACCAAAAGATATTATCGGTATTCAAAACAGAATTAAATAAATGGAAAAAAAGCAAATTCTAAATATAAAAAACATTTGTTAAATTAAAAAAGTTTTCTTTTGAAAATGTTATAATGTATTTAGTATTTTTATTAAAATTTTTGTGTTATCTAAAGCGCCAATAGCTATAGTAAAAACCGCGTTAGGATATATACAGGGTAATTATTTCTAGGTTGGCACTTATTGTTAAGTTGCTTATTATTGGAGAAACAAAGTCGATTACTTTACCCGGCATTTTTTAAATAAAATACTCTGTATATTAGATCATCATTAAATGGATATTTTAAAAACCTTTAATAAAATACCTTATTTGATATGTCTATCTCTTATAGTTTAAAAAAGAGGGCCATTCAAATCTGAAAATTATGTTAAATTTCTATTATATCTTTAGCTCTAAGCTATAAGTACTAAGTTAATCTTTTCATTTAAATTTATAGGAGTTAGTCTCGCTTAGGGAAGAAAGTGGCAAAACAATGTTTTCCCCTAAAATCTAAAATTGATAGGTCCGAGCGTTTTCCTTAATTGACCTGAAGTGCTCAAAATGAGCTCCATTTCGTTTTTAAATGACCACCCTCTATAATTTTTTTTGCTACTGTGTAGTAAATATAATTTAAATAATAGCATGTTAAGGTAGTAAAATGTTAATATTGTGCAGTTTCGAATTTCTACTTTACTTGCTATAATCATATTACTACCACAGCTGGTATACGTACTGTACGAGCTTGTAAAGTGAACAAAGAAATGTTAATAAACGTTGCAATTTTCGCGATGGAAGTGCTAAAACTTGTAAACTTCTTATTAGGGGAGAGTAGGGCAAATTGATCCCCTAAAGTAAAGAAAGTAATTGTAGAAATGTACCCAACACTTCTTTTATATTCTGTCTATGTTATAGGCAACATGAATAATTTCTTTACGTAAAACACAAAACAGTTTTGTAATAATGTTGATTATCTTTATAAAAATTGCGTGTTAAAAAATGCACCCCCACGGGTGTGGGTATAAAGATCCCTTTAAAAAACTACACGAAAATCAAAATCAATACTTACAAAACTTTAAAATATAAAAAAACATGCCTAATTTAAATTTGATTCCTAAATGGCACTAAAAAAGGTCAAAGCATAGACACACGAACGTCTCTTCTTCTTTGCTTAATTTGATCAAGGACCCACTGTAGGCGTATATAAGGAAGGGGTTTGGGGGTTGAAACCCCTCCCCCTAGCTTCACAAAGAAGAAAAGTGTGTATAAAAAAATGTCTTTGTTCCTTATTTTTTATTGGGTACGGTTATGTGGAACCTTCCCTTAGCATACGGAAAAAAAATATGTTTAGGTAGAAAAATAAAAGATCTGTAAAATAAAATGGTTTTTAAAAGCAAAGACCTTTTTAATTGTTTTTTGCTTCTGCTAAATTTTTTTACAGCAAAAAGTGGAGTGGTAAGGAAAGGATAAGGATTTTAAAAGGGAAAACCTTTCTTTTTTATATACTACATTCTTTTACCACTTAGAATCTCTCAATAAAAAAAAAGCTATATATACGTCCATGATTCTGTGATTGGATCTAGCCTTTTTCTCTACCGATTGATAATATTCCTTACTGGAAACTAGGCACTCCGTATTTTTTCCTCATCTTTATCTGAAATGCTTAACATAAATATTGTTTTTTCTTTGGGTGATATCGTTTTACCTTTTTTCTGGGGGTCATTTTACCTCATCGGGCATGAAAGTATTTAATATTTATTATTTTTTTTAAGCATTACCCTAATTAACAAAATAATTCTACAGGGTGTTCAGAAATTCATGCATCGAATTTCAATGGCATATTCTTCATCAAAAATAAGTTATAGTTTCCTATATAAACATATGTCCAAAAACGCTTTTTTAAAGATACAGGGTGTTAAAATAATTTTTTTTTTTGATAGTTTTTAAACCGCTTTGGATATTTACTTGGTATTTAGTATATTGCTTAACAGCAGCAGAAGACATTTCTCTTTATGAAAATAATTTGAAAAAAGTTACCAGTGACGTTTGTACCATACTTATATGGAATATTTTTCAAGAAAAAATGGTGCGCCACTGCTTTTCCCTGAAATAAACATTAAGTATTTATAAAATCCACATTGAATTTGAAGCAAATTTAATTTTTGACTTTTTCCGATTAATGCATTGTTTTTAAACAAAAAAATAAAAACCACTTTTATGCATGGAGAATTTGCAAAAATAATGACAAAAATGATAAACATTTAAGACCTGAAATTTTAAATCATTTTTTATTTTGAAATTCGTTATGCATCAAAGTGGATTTTATTTCTTGAAAACTATTTATTGTTCGGGAAGAAGTAAAAAATTAAATTTGTTTAAATTCAATGTGGATTTTAAGAATATTTTTCTTTTAGAAAAAAGCAGTAGCGCACCATTATTTTCTTAAAAATAGTCCATACAAATATGGTACAGACGTCACTGGTATTTTTTTATAAAAGAAATGTCTTCTGCTGCTGTTAAGTAATGTAGGTACCAAATACGAATTAAATATACATAGCGGTTTAAAAATTATGATAAAAAATTATTCTTTTTCTTACAATTTTAACATCCTGTATCTCTAAAAAAAGCGTTTTTGAAGAAATGTTTATATAAGAAACTGGGGCCTATTTTCGACGTAGAATATGTCATTAAGCTTTTATGCATGAATTTCGGAACACCCTGTATAATAATATACTGCTATCTGAGCTTAAGAAATAGTTTAAAAGTAAACTTTTAAGAAATACCACATAACTTGAAGATACTCATAAAGTTAATACCTCACTTAACATTAAACACGAAAAAAATAAAGATTTACTTACTGCCTTTTTGTTTAGAACCAAAATAAATTCAGGAACATTCCATATTAAAAGATGACCAGTGGCAAATCGGTACTACGTATTGGTATTTAGATGGTGTTATAGATATGGCAAAAACTCATTTTAACACGAAGGGATCATTTACCTCCATTCTCCCCGACATATTTGGAGCTCAAAGATAATTGTACTGTAAATATATTGTTAAAGAAAACTGGGTGCCTCAACGTTGAAAGTTTTACTTAATTGATACTGCTAGTGCTAGTATTCTGCTTAAAGTTTTATAAATATTAAAACAACACTAAACAAAATATTTAATTTAAATGTATTCATTCTCTAAGGATCTTTTATTTCGTCCCAAACATATCATCAAAATACTTTTTAACATATGTTTTTTTTTGCTAGATTTAAATGGTTTGTTTTTCTTTTGCTTTTACATCTTTATCATTAAATTTAGACGAATCAAACGAAATTTCAACGGGTTTTAAATGCGGCAATAATTGGGGACAACTATGAAGTATAATACATGAATTACACGTCCACACAAAGCAGAGTTTTAACTGACTTTTTAAACGGTTTTACTTTACTTGACCTGTTTTTTTGTTATTTGTTATATATATATATATATATATATATATATATATATATATATATATATATATATATATATATATATATATATATATATATATATATATTTATGTTTTGTTAGGTTATGTTTTATTGAACTAAAAGCTAAAAACTAATTCGGTAAGTTCTAGCTACCATATCGCACCAATCTTCTCATCAATCCGGGGTATTGATTATACAAATAATACAGTTGTTGAGCACTTTAAATTTTTATTATAATATTTTCTCTGGATACGCTACGCCCAACGCTTTTATTATTTGTCTAATAAATATCTTACATTAATGAGAAGTTTGGATTCGCCGAATTATTTTTTTTTAGTACAGTACAATTAGGTACAATAAAAGCGTTTAACATAAAAAAGTTATATAATTTATTTAAAAAGAAACATTTTTTGTTCAGGTGTTTTAAAGTGCCAAAGGTATACCTTTTATTTTGTAAATAAAATATTAATTTAAGGTCTTTTTAAATTAAACAAATATCTATATATCCTGCTTTTTATTTTTTTTTTTATATAACCAATTTTTTAAAAGATAACGTGTCCTGTAATATAATTATTATTATATTTACAATAAAAATTCTTTTAAATAACGAATATTTGGCTTTAAACAGATTAAAATATTTGATTTATGAAAATAAAATTTTATTTTTTGTTTACGCAAAACTAAATGTTTGGTTTTTAAATAGCAAAAATATCAACAGCAGAGGATTTTGTGGCAATTTTTTAGAATATATGTATAGAAATAAAATATAAAAGTCTATAAATGTACGGTTTAGCAATTCCTGTGGCGCACAGTGCAGCGGTCTGTGGACAAAAACCTAATTTTCGTTTTTTTTTAGCAAAGGTCCCATTTTTTGTAAAAAATAATGGAAACAATACCATATAATAATATGCTAAAATTATAAATATGTATGTCTACGTATCATTAAAATCAGGGGCGGTCATAAGGGAGGGGGGCATGGGGGCTATGGCTTCCCCTTTCATGCCTCATCCTTTGTAACCAATTATTTTTTTACCTAAACACACGTAATTGTAAATATGGGCATTTAATAATCATATTATGCACTTCCCCCCAGGTGTGAGTGGAATGTAAAAGTGGGGACCTTTTTTTGCCCTTCAAATATATGTGGGAACGAGAAAAAAAATGAAGTCTTTAGAAATAAACGAAAACATTAAAAAGAGGTGAGGACCTTTTTTTTTGCTCTTCAGTTATTTTGAACCTTCCTCAAAATTTTATATCCTTGTAAAGCACTCTTTTTCCAGTCGGCCCTGTGGCCACTTCTTCGTAAAATTGATATTACCGCCCCTGATTGAAATATACCGCATTAAAGTACAGTCACATTTGCAGATAGTATATTACCAGTTAAATCAGTTGCGATTTTGAATAAATTGCAATAACTTTTACAGAAAAATAGGTGTTTTTATCACTCCTATATAAATGAAGGCGACAAAACAAATTTGTCAATTTCTTAATAATAATAACGTCTTAAACTCTAAGGAGCAGTAAAACTAAGAAAATGTCCCAGTGGAGCGGAACTGCTTCTATTTTAAAAACACAATATAAAAGTAGATGATCAAACACTTTAACATGATATGCAAAAAAGATTTTTTATGTATGTTATTTTCTCGTTTTCTTTTTTAAATTTTATTTTTTATGGTGTAAAGTGTACCCACCTTTTATACCACCAAGCCGCAAGCAAAAAAAAATATCTTTCTGACTACGAAATAAAAACCAAAGCAAATAGAATATTTATTTATAAGATCTGGCAAGCCAAATGTTCTTTGTAAAATATATGTGAAGGAGTAGGCTATTAAATCATATTGAGACTCTAAGTATTTACTGTTATTTCAGAATTGTGCAATTCTGTACCATCATTTTTTTGTACTTCCGAAAAAGGAAAATTAACATCTTACCGCTGTCTGAAAAAATTATTTCAGTATCTTAGGATACAGACATAGATTTGGGTTGTAACTCTTTTTCAATGTCTAAAATACATCTTCTTAAGAATCAATATAGAAATGTAATGGTTCTTCCATTTCATACCAATTTTTTATTTCCATATAAAACTCTTTTATATTTATATGAACCAATTAAAAAAGAAAATTTATTGTTTTTTAATAATAGGATTTTTTAAGATATTTTTTTTAAATCCTATCACTAGCGGTGGTACAAAAAGGTACCACCTAACAAATTCAATTTAAAACAATTACTTTTTAGGTAATAATATATTGGAGCCTAGCCAAGTGGAACATTTTACTAAAATAAAACAAAATATATAATAATTTTAACTTTCTTTACTTATATTTTTATTATTAAAAGACGCGGAACAGTTATAAAGAACCTAACTGATTTCGTTCCGCCATACTGTTTTTTATTAACCGATTTTTGCTTAGAATATTCTAAAAGCCTGTTAACATGATTTGAGATCTGTCTCGATTGACCAGATTTGACAGATTTTTCACAAAATATACAAAAGCTTTCCTAAAATAAAATTCTGAAACACGCATCCATATTTTGTACCACCGCCACGGAACAGCATGCAAATGGGTGGTTCAAAATGTGTACCACTGCGGCTCAAAGAGTTAAGGACTTAATTATCTCATATGCTCTAATTTAATATTTTCATAAAAAGAAAATTGTATAGATTTTTATTTATTATTTTGTTTTTTAAAATTCATTTAGCCAAAACAAAAAAATAAAAAGTTTATTTGCAATATTTTGCCATTTTGTAGCAAACCTAATGTAGATTAAGGCTACCCTAGTTAGAATTGCAAATATTTACAACACTTTTAAAAACCTATCGTTTTTACTCTGCAAGACCTACCTACAGTTACTATTTTGAAGCTTGGGTTTTGGCAATAGTGCAAAAATAGAACTGAATATACATTAACTAATAAAACTTTTAAGATTTTAATGATCTACGAGTAATAAGTAAAACTTAATTATATTTTTTTACAATTTTGTGTACAGTAAGTATATATAAGACCGGAAGTTCAATTATAAATTTACACCCCTTTAACAATATTCTTTTTCAAAAAGTATGATTTTTTAAATGCAACAACCTGTACCTGTATATTACGTTACTATTTTAAATATCGAAAATGAGCTTTACAAAAATACCACATATGATCTTTATTGGTTTTGAAAATAATAATTTTGTCTAACAATTCCATAAGGTCGCTGCACTGTGTGGCGTTCAAAAATAGCGTGTAAGTCTATCTGTGTGTTTAACAAAGCAGTCGTTTAAATTTTTAATTTAGATTGTTATAATAAATATTCAAAAAATATGTGTACATTTAACTAACCAAAGCTTAAACGAATATTGAGTTTTAATAATTAAACAGGCTTTGGTAACGTGTAAAAAAAATCTACTTCTAAAAAAATTATATGGTTTTATTTCTGTTTGGTATTAAAACAATAACAAAAACAGTTTATTTACCGCAATTATACAGGGTCCGTCACGACGAGTTGAGTCGACAAGTATATAGGAAACGCCTAGGAATATTTTTCTGAAAATTTATATAGGGGGTAACTGAAAGAGCTCTTCAATAAAAATATTTTCAACTCTCGACAACTTCCGGTTATACCGGAAGTAGACATCAACTTCGTTATTTTAAATGGAATGTCCTATTTTTTATTGAATTTTGGAATCTACGTTAAATTTTAATACAACTTTGTGTAAAACATCATACACCTAGATCTAGCCATTTTGCAGCAATTTCAGTTTTTTCGAAATATTTGACAGATGCAACCTTAGACAAAAATAACAATTTCTTGAAATTCAAACAAGATAGGCTAAATATTTTCTGACTTTGGATAAATAAGATCCATATCTTACCACTCACATAAAAATTATCAAAAAAATATACAAGGTGCCCAAAATTAACACCGTATTCTGATATTTTGGATTATTGTGTCCAGTGGCGCCCCACTGTTCACCATAGCCAATATTATGAACAAAAATGGCACGTCACTGACTTTTTACTCCCTTGTTATGTTTTTTTATCTCACTTTTTTTTAAAGAAAAGTAAAGCCACTTTAAGTAATTTAAAAAGTAGTCATAAACAGCAGAAATTAAAATTCAAATTTATAAAATTAATAATTTTGACTTTAGTAAATAAGAAAAATAACGATGTGTAATAAAATACACATTTGCTTATTTATTATAACGCAAATAAATATTTTACTTTTTTTGCTTTTTAAATCATGTTGTCTTCTTAAAAGAAATTAAAATGGTTTTAATATTTCTTTCTCAAAACGAAGCGGTATACGAAAAAATACATAAGTATAAGAAGTTGCGTCTTTTATTGCTTAATCTCACATAAATATAAAAACACTAAAAAGTCAGTGGCGTACTTTTTTCCTTAATAATATTTGGTGTTGTGTCGACTGATACGCCACTGGATTCAATAATTCCATTCTAGGTAGAGCCTAACAAGTGCCCTATTACATTAAATAAGTGTATCAAATTTTACCTAAATCGATAAAAGTGTTTCCAAGATATTTAAAAATACCGACTCTTCTCAGTAATGGTCCAGACACAATATGTTAAAAAAATAATAAAAAATCACCCCCTTAAGTCTCGTACCATAGTTAGGAAACACCCTGTATTTTTTGAAAAGTTTTGATACATCTTGGATATTTTATTAAAGCTCGGTATCTAGGGGTTTATTTACATAATCAAATTGCCTACGTTAGTATAATATTTGTTGAATGTGCCTTGATTAGCTAAATAGTTTTACGCATATTTTGTGGCTAATATTTTTATTTAGGAACGCTTTTAGTACATTACATTTACTAAAAAAAATATTATTAATAACAGAACTTACCAATACGTGGCGATGCGTACCACCAATAGCCACGATTATCAGTCACTTATTTAAAACGATACGATGCACCGAGAAAAGAAAAAAACAATATTTCTAAATCACAAGTTACAGTTAAATATTGTAGAAATACTAAATACTTACTAATACTTCTACTACTTACTAATACTTCTAAATAATTAGTAAATACTTCTCCTACTCCGTGTCGACCATAGCGACCATAGTTACTTACTAGGTGTTTTTTCAGTATAAGCGCCTTTACACACTAAGCCGGTTTTGACGGACGGAGAGATAAAAATTCTAGGAAGCCTTTGAGTTTGCCAACTTTCCCCGTTCTCTGCGTATCAAAGGTTTCATTTGACTCCATACAAACGCGTTGGTCCGTCGCCCATATTTCCGTCTTTCGCTAATATGAAAAGGCAGTAATTTGCCAAAAGTATAGTAGCAACCTCCTGACATTAAAAAATTATGGTATACTTACTAAAACCACCAAAAAATAAGTGCATTCAATCAAACATTTTTTTTGTATCCTGTAAAAGGGAAAAGTTATTTTATGTATAAATAGAAATAGAAATTATGTATAAAAATAAATAGAAATATATATATATATATATATATATATATATATATATATATATATATATATATATATATATATATATATGTATATATAACATTTATATATATATATATATATATATATATATATATATATAACAATTTTTAACAATTTGTGTCTAGACTTCTCCATTACTGAGTTAAAGTTTTTAAGAAAAGTCGGAATTTTTAAATATCTTGGAAATCCTTTTATCGATTTAGGTAAAATTTGATACACTTATTTAATGTAAAAGGGTGCTTTTTAGGCTCTACCTAGATTAAAATTATTGGATCCAGTGGCGTATCAGTCGACACAACAGCAAATATTATAAAGGAAAAAAGTATGCCACTGACTTTTAGTGTTTTTATATTTCTGTCAGATTAAGCAATAAAAAAGCAACTTCTTATACTCATGTTTTTAAGAAAAAATATTAAAACCATTTTAATTTCTTTTAAAGAGTACCCATAGACAACATGATTTAAAAGCAAAAAAAAAGTAAACTATTTATTTGCGTTATAATAAATAAGCAAATATGTAATTTATTACAAATCCTTATTTTTCTTATTTACTAAAGTCAAAATTATTAATTTTATAAATTTAAATTTTATTTTCTGCTGTTTATGACTACTTTTAAATTACTTAAAGTGGCTTTAATGTTCTTTAAAAAAAGTTAGATTTAAAAAGTAGGGGGGACAAGGACAAGGGACTAAAAATTTGCGGCATTTTATTTTTTAATCTGGAAAAATTATAAAACCTTTATTAAAAGTCAGTGATGTACTATTTTTTGTTTATAATATTGGCTATGGTGAACAGTGAGGCGCCACTGGACACAATAATCCTAAGAAACACCCTGTATAAAAAGTATTTTTGTTTTTACTTTGACACACTGTCTTTTTCTTTTTATAAATTTTTGAATATACGTATGTTTGGGTAAATTTTAATAGTTTAGCATAAGGAAATATTTATATATTTTAAAATTTGTCCTTAGATAAATATAAAACTGTGATAATTAAAATGAAAAACAAAACATGATCTGTTTAATACCGACTGGCGTTGATATCTCTATAGTATTAAAAGTTTTTACGCTGCTGTTTAATTTAGGGAAATAAAAGTTGGATTTTTCAACTAATTTAAATTTGTCTCACAGACAGCGGAACATGTTGTGGAAATTAAACGAGAAATTTTAATAATGGCGAAGTTTGGCAGTTGACAGATCAATAAAAGCTTATCATAAAATTTAACATATTTTTTGGCGACTGTAAACGACAAAAGGGATTTGACTTTGGAAAAATACTGTGATATAATAAATGAAAAAATTAAAAAGTACAGTTTTACTTTATTTAACGCTCTTGTATACACAGGGTAATATAAAATGTTAAGAAAATTTAATAGGAGATTCAACATCTAGGTAAATATGTAAAAATAAAGGTATAAATAAAGGTATAGGTGGCGTTTAAACTATTCTGTCTTATATAGTTTTTTTTATATGTCATATCAAAATTTAGTTGGAATATTATTGTTTATTTCGTGGGCAATATCACGAAGTGGCGTAATTCAAAAATAGGAAATTGGCTACATTATTACGAATTGGAATAAGTTAGATATTAGCTTTAACGTTACAGGGTGTTTCTCACAGGTGGTTCCCCCTTTTTACAATTTTACCATTAAAGATAGGAAAATAAAATTTTGTATGTCGGTATTTAACATAATTTTCGATTTTTAAATGGCGCAACTAGTATATTTTTCTTATGTTGATAGAATATGACATTCTGGATTCAATGACACCTCAGATGTAATTTTTTGACACTTCTGCTGTCATTTTTTTTTATTTCAAACTAGAGTTCGATGATGAAGTTAAAACTATTTATTTTAAGTTAAGTAGCCATGAAAAAATAAAATAAATAGTTTTTTTGTTTTTACGGCAGGGCGGAGTCACACCACAGCCATGAGGAAGGTGTGTAAACGACAACGGGACTATTTTGAAAAACGGGTTTAAATTACAGCATTTCTATTAGAAAACAATAGAGGGCGCTCATATCAATCGGGATCAAATGAAACCAAGATGAAACAGTGTTGCCAGATATATCAATATGTAGTGGAATTCATCCCATTTCTTTTCACAGATAATATGACGACTTTTGGATTTATGACTTTTAAAGCGTAATTAAAAAGAGCCTTAATCTATTTAAAATATTAAAATGTTACCTGGTTATCACGGTTTTTTTTTTGTTATTTTCTTTTTCTTTTACGTGGGTATTATTTGTATTTGTAAATTTGACATATTTATTCACTAAATAATACACCACAACACATAACATTACTTAAATGGTGTATATTTAAAACCTTATATGTTTAATTATTAAAAATTTCAAGAATTTCTAAGTTTAAAATGTATTTATTTGTATAAAACATAGTAAATAACCCATTTTACATTTTGAGTAGGAATTTACGAAATGTCATTTTGCAACACAGCTTTCATGGGCATCTTTATTAAATTTTAACTTTTCTAAATTTGACGTGTTATGCTAGGTTAACAACGACGTTGGAAAAATTGTCATAAGACAATATTTTGATGATTATGTGCATTAAAATGTATTTTTTATTGTATTAAATGTGAAATAAAGTAAATACTGCCTTGCTTCAAACTGCTAAATAGGAAATATTACTAAAAAAAGAGATATCTATTTTTAAAATTTAACCGGTAAGTATTTAACTGGCAAATTATTTAAATATTTTTAAGTAGAACTTGATTTTTTTAATTAAAACTTACTTGACTGATCTCAAAGTCATTTTTTACGCCGTTTATTAGTCCAAATTACCGTAAAACTCACGTTTATATTAAATTGGAATTTTTACTCTCCAGTAGATAATTTAAAATTTGACGTTAAAGTAGGGTAACTTCATAGTTTAGAATTGTACTAGGTATATCCTTGACAGATGCATTACACGTGCTTTTGAGGCTATGCATATTAGAGACAGTCTTGCCACTTGGCTATAAAATAATAATTACTTTATTTATATTATAGTGTGTTTTCGGAAGTTCTTACCAAATAAGAAAATTTTTATTTAACAACTCAAAAAAAGTGCCTTCTTCATAAAAAAAGCTGCTTAATAAGAAAATACATTTTCACAAAAATATTTGTAGGTTAGATGTACAGCGTGGCCTAAAAAACTTGTTTCCAAATTGAAATTTAGAGTTTTTTTTTAATTAGGGAAGAAAACTTACTAAAAGGGTGATTTCCTATGTAATTTTATAAAAAAGTTTCTATAACCATATGTCCGGAGTTGCTTCGTTTCTGAAATACAAGGCGTTAATTATTTTTTTTTAAAGTCGGTATTTTATAAATATCTTAAATACGAAATCACATACAAAAAAATGTACAACACTAAAAATTGTATTTTTATTTGCTTTATAGAAAAAAATATACAACTACATAAAAAGCCAGTGGCGAACATTTTTCTCTTAATAATATTGGCTGATCCAATAAAGTTAATCTAGGTATAACTTTACAAGCGCTTGATTTCATTAAACAAATACACCAAAATGTTCCTCTGATTTGAACCCAGTTAAGGGGTATTTAATATATTTATAAAATATCGATTTTTTTTAAACTTTAACGACCTGTATTTCAGGCAATTCCGGACATATGTTTATAGAAACTTTTCTTCATAAAATCACCCTTTAAAGTTTTGTGCCGTAGCTAGGATATACGGTGTATATTAATTTGGTAACACGACTTCTTTAAGCCACCCTGTACATCCAACATACAATTATTTTTGTGGAAATGTATTTTCCTATCAAGCAGGACTTTTTTAAAGAGGCATTTTTTTCGTAAAGTAAATAAATAAAAAGTTTCTCATTTGGTAAAAACTTTCGAAGGCACGCTGTATATGTAACTTATTTTCATTTACTTTTTTAGATTACCCAAGTTTTTGCTGGCTAATTACACTATCGAATCCTAAAAACCTTTGTTGGAAACTTTTTATTGAAAAACTCTGTACTGTTAGGTTCATAAATAAAAAATAATATGATTACCTGAAGTTCAAGAAAAGCGTATATCGGAGTACCTAATGTAGCACTGTACAATACTTTATTCATAACTTTATTCCTTATCTAACCACCTTGACAATTTTTTAGTACAGGTGAGCGGATCCTTGCTACGTCCTTGCCTAAATGTAAATTATATTATTTACTACATTTAAGCAGTGGGCGAGACTTAAATATTTTTTGTCTAATCGCTACCTACTAGTGTTCACCGCACTAAAACTCAGTGGAAGGAATCAAGCTTGCACACGTGTATACTTAGCTTATAAGTTCTACACAAACGTTAAATATTCTTGTTTATTGTTGTATACAAAGCCTTGTGACAATAGCAATTATTTTTTTATATATAAAGTGAACTGTTTAATGGAAGTCGTTTTTTTTAAAGAATCCTTTGTTTGTTTTATGTTTAACAAATAAGTATTCGCAGCATTGCAAAACTCTATTTTGTATATTTTAAAGCAACAAGTCTAACCTTTAGTTTAAAACTCTACTTGTATCTAAAGAGACAAGCAAAATTTTTAAATCAACACTCTAAATACAAAAACTAAACAAAAGTTCAACTTCCAAAAATATAAACGATAATTTAAAAAATTAAAGATACAGTAAAAAATTCAATTTTTTTTTATGATTATTAATGACACAGTTTAAAATTCCTGTTCCTATTTTTGTTATCTAAAATAATTAAGGAATTGTTCCTCCTTCAGGGAAATGAGAGCTGAAGCTAAATTAAAATAATAATACTTTTTTTATTCAACCGAAAAATGCATATAATAAAATTAAAATAATGGTGATCTTGGGAATTTGGGCACCCATTACGTAATTCTTTCAAAATATCATATTTTTGGTAAATACAAACTCATTAAAATTGGATAATGTTCTTTATAGCGTCGTATTTAAAAATTATTAAAATTTTCTATTTTACTTTTGTACTATTTTTTGTACATATGCAACATAAGCAGCAACCCCAGAAAGATCCCGATTGACCACAGTACCCTCTAGTGACATATTTAGAACTATAATTTAGACAAAAAATCAAGCCCGTTTTGAAAGCATGTCGATTACACTCCTTCTTCAATGTCTCCTTAGTCATAACTACTGTTTTTTCAAATGGTACGAGGGTTGTTCGTTAGCATATCCTTAAAGATGATTTTTTCCGAATAATTTGGTATCACATAGGCGGTATTTCAAAAAGCATGTAATAAAACGATACTTAACCAACTATTTTAATAAATGATAAATATCGATTTATGACAACATCTGGAATTTATTATGTTTCCTGTAGAAAAGTCTTACTTATAATTATACCAATTTATTTGGAATAAAATGCTCTTTTGGGATATGCTAACAAACCACCCTCGTTCCATTTTAAGAAAAAGAGTTATGACCATAAATAGAATTTGGCAAACTTTGACTTCGCCCTGAGAAGTCGTAAAAAATAGAAGACGATAAATTATATTTTTTTATAGCTACTTGACTTAAAATAAACCATTTTAGCCTAATCATGGCACTCTAGATTGAAATTTAAAATAATATTTTACCGTCAAAGTGTTAAAAAATTATATATGTTGTGTCATTATATTCAGAATGTCATATTCTATCAAAATAAGATAAAATATACCAGAAGTGGGATTTATGATTTAAAATTAAATAGATTAACCAAAATTTATTTTCCTATAGTAAAAGGTAAAACAGTAATAGGGGAACTTCCTGTAAAAAACACCCAGTATAATAATTAACTTATTTCATTTTACTAAAAATAGCAAAATAGCAAAAATACTTAAATAGCACTTTTGTGAAATTGCAAAAATGAGATACGCCACTTCGTGATATTGACGACGATTTTGGTACCCGAGTAATTGTTTATTTGGTTGCCTAAATATTATTTTTCTTGTCGAAACCATTTTAGAGTTAAAAATAAAAATATTTATTTTTCTTGACGGAAAAAGAATTAATTATCCCTGTTGGCAGTTACTACTAGAATGTTACATTTTAAGTAATTACTTTTTTCGGGTATAAAAGTAAGTACTTTTTTCTCGGGTATAGTTACATAGACGTAAGTAAAGGTATCTATTTATTAACACAATATTTTAATATACCAACTTTACATTTCTTTTATTATCAAAAAATTTGGATATGTTTTAACTTAAAAATATTTAAAATAACCATTAAACAATCACACAAAGATCCAAATTTTAAATTTAAATCCGTTTAGTAAGAAAATTTTGGTATAACAAATTCACGTTTCCTTTATATTAAAGGTACAATTAGATATTTTTTAAATTTATAATACTAAGATTCAAATTTTAAATTTAAATCTACCAAATCAGAGAATTATATTGACAAATATCTACACTGTGGGCACTCTATATTAAAAAAAGACCTGAACATAAAATGTATTACATTGGTTTAAAGCCCTAGTTACTATAATTTAAAATGTATTTTTTGGTGACAAGAAAAAAATCAACAGTTTTTTTCCGTGGATGTCATTAAAGTAAGATATTTTATTGGAGAGTAATTCATTATATATATACCTTTATATTAAACGTTTAATTAAACATTTTTTACTTTAATAAATTTGAAATAACTACTAAACAATAACTTTTAGTTTAAGTTTTAAATTTTTAATTAAAATCCGTCATATTACAATTTTCTTATAGTAAAGAAAGGTCTAATTATTTTAAATACTGCCAACCAGTTTATAACTTTAAGTTTTACGTGACTGATTTTCCAACTTTATTATTTTTTAATAATAAGTTTTTTTTTTAACATAAAGTCGTCGTGTTCATGTCACAAAAAAAAATATTGTATTATACACGAATAAAATTTTTAGATTATGGTTCCCCGTTTTTTGTTTCTTTCATCGCTATGCCTCGGAAAACAACACAACCTTGAGCTAAAATCTAGAGCTTTTTCTCTTTTATAATAAACAACTATTTATTGGTTTTAAAAAACCATAGTTACTTACTAGTTTTTTTAATATTAAGTGTCCAGAGTATAATTATATTTTTAAAAATGTCCATAGCAATGCGTATCTACTTATCGTTTAGAACAGCCACTAGTTAACAAACTTTAAATTGCACATCAAATATTTTTCAAATATATTAATTTTAATAATATTTTTTTTAACATTACTTGCTCTTTTTGCCATCACCGAAAAAATAGGATATATGGAAAAAATTGTAGATTTAGGATTTAGGTTTATTATCTCCCGTCGCTTCGCATCAGGAGACAACACAGCTCAGAGTTTTTCTTTTGTATAATAAATAACTGTTAATATTTTAAATTTTAAAGTCATTATTTTCCTAATGAAGCGCGATACCACAAATATAAATAAACTTTAGGTACTTATGTCTGTGGCCAATCTCTCTATTAGCCCTATTATTTACGACATGTCTTTTTCGGATACCCTGTATACAGGGTTATCAAGCTTAGGTCGGCACTATTAATGACTTCTTTATAATTAAAAATACAGATTAGTTAAGCTCTAGTATATTTTCCGCTGATTACCGTGCAGCAGCAAAAGAAAAACAATTGAACATGGAGTTTTTGATTTATTGCAAAAATGTACTTTTTTTAAATGAAACACTCTGTACACTATCTCACCATTTGAAAGATTTATCATAGAGCTTAAAAAAGTTTACATGTAAAATATCCAATTTTAATTGTTTCGGAAATATGGCCATCCTTAAGGATACTGGAATTTTTAAATAAAACATCCCTTATCACATATCACCTATCACCTATTACCTATAATCATTAAATAAATATTTAAAAGAGCTTTAAAAAATGCCACAGTTGGTATGTCTATCTCTTATAGTTTTCGAAATATGGCCATCCAAATCTAAAAAAACAGTTGTTATGATCCCAATTTTATCTAAGACAATAATGTTAGCGCTTATAGCTTAGAGCTGTAGAGATAATGAAAATGTAACTTAATTTTTAGATTTAGATGGCTCTATTTCCAAAACTCTATGAGATAGACATATAAAATGTGTATTTTCTTAAATCTCTTTAAAATATCTTTTAAACAGTGTTGCAATATACAGGGTGTTTTATTTAAAAAATCCAATTTTGTATCAATTCCTGAGGATGGCCATATTTCCGAAACTATTAAAAATTGGATTTATTACATATTGCCTTTCTTAAAGCTCTTTGATGGATCTTTTGATTGATGATATAATATACAGGGTGTACTAAAAAAAGTAAATTTTTGCAATAAATCGAAAATCCGATATTAAATTTTGTAGGATGCACGTTAATCAGCGGAAGAAATAGTATAACTTTACTTATTGAACCGAGTTCGTATCTCCAAAAAGAAAGAAGTTAGCAATAGTGCTGACTTAAGTTTGATCACCCTGTATGTATATAAAAGTTTTATTTAAACCGAAATTTTAGGGCAAAATATTTAAATATAAAATACCTGGATAAGATGTATGAAGCTGATTCAAAGGTAAAATAATAAACCCTGAAAATGTCCAGTTGAGGAACCTGCGCATTTAGGTTTATCATTTTGTGAAGGTCTGGATTTTTCCATTATTCCTGTAAACATTAATTATTACGAACGTACTCCCACGCTAATGTTCTGTATAGCATTTGAAATTTTATACGTTTGTGTTTAATTTACTGAAATTCCAGTTGGGCTTCAGTTTTCGAATAATACAAATTTCTCTCTCAGACATTAAAACATGCAGTAAAGATCAAATTGCAAAATTTTAATATCGCGTTTATACTGCAGATCAATAAAACATAATTTAAAAATTTTTGTCACTTTTAATGTTTAAAGTAAATACCATACAAAAGTAATACATACTTTCGGAAACGTAGGTGTATGTCCTAACGTTGTCCTATAGATCACCTGGCCAATGGTACAGAAAATGAAGCTTAAAAAACCATAAATCAAGGCAATTATTTGGTCCTCCATGGATTTACTCAAAATTTTAAAAGGAATAGCCCAAAAAAATTTATATAAAACCAAAGGGCGCCAAAAACCCTGGGGGTTGAAAAAAATAATTGTTTTTTTTTTAATATGGTTTTATAAAAATGCTCAAGTGTTAATTTTTTGCAAAATAAATAGAAAGTTATTACGGTAAAAAACAAATAAATGTTTACAAGTGGTCTAACTTTTATTATAACCTTTTTAATTTTAAATTTTAGAAAACAAAAAAAATAACAAATTTAAAATTAAAAGAAATTTAATTTGCAATAAAAAATGTTTTATATTTTTTTTTCGTGTGAGCAATAGTATTTCATATAAATAATAAACGACAAAGGTGGCGACCCCACAAACTTAAATTTACCTTTACTTTGACTCCTCACACATACAGAGAACTAGATCTATATCAAGTGCTAAGATTATTTTGACACATTCTATCAGTCTTATTACCCACGACTTTTTTTTGGGACACTCTGTATAAGTTAAATACATTTTTAAATATTTTTTTAATGTAATTTAATTACATATCTAAAACTCGTTAACTTTATCAAACGTTAATGTTAGATATTGTGTGTATTTGCCCAATATCAATCTGTGTTTTGCGTGGCTTGGAGTTAAATTCAAAAACATTTTAATTACGTTGCAAATGTGATAATGAAAATGCACTGTGTGCGAAAATATGGATATCTGCAATCAAAGCGAAATAACGGCTAATTTGTTTTGTTACTTATGTGAATAAAGTTTTTCAATTTAAACTGGAAAAATTGGTTTATAATTAAAGGGGTAAAAAGTGGTACAAGTGAAAATTGGAAAATAACAAGTAACAGTAGGAAAAATTTGTCATTTAAGCGATAAAGTATGTATAATAACAAAATTGTAAATAATATCAAATATAAAAATAATATATCACACAACATCGCATAAATTAATCGCATCTGCATAAAGATCTCAAGGTTTCTCCTAACCTAATTTGTTGCATCGAACAGCTCATGCCTCACCTGGGGTACAAAAAATCATTACTGATCCAATAACATTTATACGGGGCGTATTTCAGGGCGACCCACACAGTCCTCTATTGTTCTGTATATCGCTGCTTCCCGTGTCTCTTCGAAAGACTCGGGTGTATTGCTGTGGACCACCTGGAAGGAGGGACCGTAAGGTAACCCATCTGTTTAATATGGATGACCTGAAACTCTATGCAACTAGTGAGCCAGATCTACAACAGTCTCTTAAAGTGGTTCACGAATATACCAAAGATGTTGGCATGGAGTTCGGACTTGACAAATGTGCAAAACTTAAGCTGGTTGAGGGCCGATATGGTAATGATTTAGAGGCTGATCAACTTGCTGACACCGCAATTCTTCCGCTATGAAACAACAAAACATATCGATATTTAGGTATCGAGCAAAATCGTATTCAGGATGTTATAGCTATAAAGACCAAGCTAAGAAGAAATACAAGCAACGCTTAAAGAAAATATCGAAGTCCAAACTATCTGGATTAAATAAGGTTGCTGCAACTAACATGCTAGCAATTCCTGTATTTCTTTATTCGTTTGGAGTAGTTAAGTAGACGCGATAAGAGTTGCGCAAACTGGACGTTAGCACACGAAAAATGATGTATCTTTACCTCAGCATCCATTCCCGCTCATCAGTCTCAAGCCTTTACCTCCCCGCCATTAGAAAGGTCACGGACTATTAAGCTTAAAGTGTATGCATGATCGTTTGGTTTTAAGTTTTGCTTGCCAGGTTGCCAAAAGCACGGATCCACTGCTGCAGGTAGTAAGAGAACATGAGGTGACCAATTTTGGAGCATTTCTATTTAAGGCAGCCGAGCGAGCCGCAGGAAAATTCGGTTTCAGGTTTAAAGTAGATTCTAATGACGACAAATCTTATCAGATAGGAGTCTAGTGCTAAAACAGCTGCAGTTAAAAATGGAACTAACAGGGGATGCTTTTAGAAGATCACATTAATAAGCCCAGCACGGAGTCTTTTACAGAAACATCGTTGGGCTCGATCAATCTCGAAAGCTTACGTTTGGGTTTTTGAAATCCAACGAGCCTAAGTCCAAGACCGAGGGGCTCTTACTAGCATCCCAAGATGGGGTGATAAACACATTGGTGTATCGAAGCCAGTTTTCCGACGTTTTTGACACCGCATGTCGAGCCTGTCGACAGCAACCCGAATCCCTTATGCACTTATTCTCAGCTTGTCCAGTACATGCTGTCAATAGCTTTATCCTTCGGCATAATAACGCTCTTTGGGTACTTTTTCATTACCTCAGGTATAACTATGGCACCGATGATACAGCAATACTGCCGTTTTCTCCCGGCGATATTTAGACAGTAGTGGAAAATGACAACTGTCGCATATACTGGAACTATGCGTTCCCAACCACCCATCAAATGTAAGCGGATAAACCTGACATCGTTTTCCTTAATAAGGCAAATTTTATCATATATGTAATAGAGTTCTTCGCTCCTGCGAAAATCAACATCGATATAAAAGAACGAAAGAAACGAGCAACATATCAAGATGTTGGCGAACTTCGGAGGCTCTATCCAGAGTATACCGTACAATTGGTTGTCCTGTTTATTGGCGTTTTGGGAGGTATACAGGATAAAGTATTAAGGGAGTTGGGGTAGATTCCAGTATGTCAAAATTCACCCGAACAACTGGTGATGAGGATGCAAAAATCTGGTGTCCTTGGATTCCTTCGTCTGCTGAGGCAAATGAATTTGGCTAAATATTACTGATCCAGAGGTTGCGGGAAGTGTTCTTCGATATGGATGGCCCTCCGCACGACGCCCAATGGGGTCGGAGCCATGGTATACGTCGCATCGTGTCGGATCTTTTAGAAAATAATAAATAAATAAAAATAATATTCTAAAAAATATTAAAATAACTATAATCACAGAGGGTGGCAAATTTGGTTTAAAGAGGATATAGCATGGGTATGGTTGCCATAAATTCTATAGTCAATGTCGGTACACCTTAATTTTGGTATGTTTAAGTTTAGCGGGTGGGGGTGCAATATATTCTTTTGTGTTTTAATCGAGTGTTGATTTCAGAAATGTTTTGCTAAGGAGGAGTTAAATATTCCCCTGTTACCAAAAGAGAAATTATTACCGCCAAAAAAGTTTAAAAGGAAAAAAAGGTCTTTACGTTTTAAAACAAACAATCAACTACTTTGAGATTACATTTATACTTATGATTTAACCACCTAATTTAATTTAGTAAATTTCTCCGGGGAAATTCTTTTTGCTCCAGGAAAGATTATCCCTACCTACCACCTAAATTTACCGCTTTTTTATTTATATTTATAAAATTCAGCTGCATTTTTAAAGTTACACTGATATTGCAAAATTGCTTCGACAAATTCTGCCAACAGTCAATTCCTCTCGTCGGTCCGCTGACTTGCTATTAATCAAAATATCTCTTTAAATTGGTATTATGTGAATAAATTTAAAAAGTATTTACATAATGTAAATAATTCTAATTAAGGTTAATTCAAAATTAATATTTTGTTTCATATCGTAAATCGGGACGTCGGGACATAGAGCCTAATAACGGTGACAGTCCCGATATATCGGGACGAATGGCAACCGTAAGCATGGATATAGACAAATTTATCAATTATTTTTAAAGTAAATTTAATAGTTAGTTAAATATCTACTTCGTTATTTTTAATTATTATTATGAATTTATATTAGTTAATTTTTTTGTATTGTTAAACGATTTAAAAATGAGAGCGCAAATATTAAATATTTCCTATTTAAAGTGTCTCTTATTATTCAAAACTTGTACCTATAGGGATTTTTTTTTAAATTAAAAAGTATTAAAAAATTACAGCAATGTAATTTATTTTATTTAAAAAAATCATTGGTTATCAAAACCAGTTAAATTGGTTAGAGCCTAAAAAAAACAAATTTAAAAATAGTTATGCCTAAAACTACGATATTTTTATTAAAAAGTATATCTTGGTATACATTGTTAAAAAGCTTATAAAAAGGCTCTTTTAATAAGGTCATAGCAAACTATGGTTTTTATTTAAAAAAAATATAGGTTTATGTCGTAGCTAAGAATCAAATTTCTATATTAAATTTCGGATTATAACTTTAAGAAAATATATACCGTATACACAGTGTATGTATACCACCATTGATGAAACGATGGTGTTTGTTTTTTGTTTTTACATTTTACAGTGCGATTTATTTGACATTGTTTTAACGTAATTTGACGTGTAACAGTTGTTTTGTACTATGTTTTAAGTGTTTTGACCATTTTATTTTCATAAAGGCTTGGGATGCCAGCCGAAACGTCAATAGAAATTGCAAAATTTTATGTATAGTTTTATTAAAAGGACTACATACCCCAAGAAATCTACGAAAAAATATACGTTTAATAGTCCAAATAAAAATATTATCTAAAATGTATAAATATATATATATATATATATATATATATATATATATATATATATATATATATATATATATATATATATATATATATACTTATATATATATTAGTATATGGCTCATTAATAACGGTAAAAATAAATAAATAATAACATGTAACTTTTCGGCTACCATGTTTAAAAATTACGGAGTCTCCAAAAAAAAATGGGATACCCCGGGCCCGACCAAGACGGCGACACGTGTTTCGTCTTCGTTAAGACATAGCCACTTCAGGTCGTAGACGCCTTGATGATGTCCCGATTGACTATAACTTTCCTATCTGTTTACCAGAAGTGATAAATATAGACGATCGGTGCCATCTCACCAAGAAGTTTAACAACAACCAGCCATGGCATCGAGAGGTTAAAGGTGGGATGTTGCATACCTAACTTTTGCCATGTACAACTAGATGGCGCACTTTTATGACGGTATATATATATGTCTTATTTGGGTATACTATTTAATTATGTAATATTCTTGGGATTAAAATAAAATATAATCTAATGACGTTTCGGCTCTTTGATTTTGAGGCCTTTATCAGACAGTTTGTAAATATAAAGAGACCAGTATAAGAGACACAACTTTTAACAAAAAACAAATAGTTACATTAGATAGTCGAAATTTCCATGAGTGGTCAGTATTCTCTATCTAATTTTACATAAACACACATCACTTAATAATTATTGTTTAATATGTGATGATTGTATATTGGGTCTTAGATCATGCAGAACTTTTTATAACAAATAACTTTTTTTTCGTAAAATCAATAATAAAAAAGTTTTAAATATGTTGCGAACTTAAGTAGACACGCTGTATAAAGAACAAAAATTTAGCCAAATAATTTTCAAAGCTGTGTAAAAATTTTACTACGATATTTCTAAAACGAAAAATAAATAACTATTTATTATTTATTTTCATAATAGATCTCACTAACTAAAACATTTGACTTACTTTTTTTCATGTTTAGTCACTGTTAAATCTCGGCCACATTTTTCCAAGTTTATGCGTTTACAGGCACGCAACTAGGATTTTAATTTTTGTTTTATTCAAAAAAATGAGACACGGAACCAACACAAAACATATATCTGATACTATTGGCCTAAAGAGGACACTCTGGTAAAGAAAATTTTTATTTTGAAATTTGAGAAAAAAAGTTAGTTTTTTGGTGAGCCCTCCCAGAGGAAATCAAAACTTTTAAAAGCAAATTTCATTTGTATTTGTATTTTTTTTTTTTAATTTATTAACACATATCAAATTTTATGAAATTATCTATATTTTTTAAAAAACTGTAGCCAGTTGAAATTTTTTCTACAGTCTTTTCATACGAGACTTTTAAATGCCTTTATTTACAAGAAAAAGGGAGGTATTTTTGCAAAATTTGAGATTTGCAAATAAAATTTGACCAAATTTATAAAATATAAAATACAAATGGAGAATTTGCTTCTAACAGTTTCGTTATTTTCTGGGAGGCTAACCAGAACTAACCAAAAAACTAACTTTTTTCGCAATTGCCAATACAAAAATGTTCTTTACTAAAGTGTTCCTCTTAGCATCAATAGAACCTGGTATAAATTTGTCGTGGGTCCCATGTTTCAGTTTTAGATAAAATAATTCGAAAATTCCAGCTACGCCCCTGTGCGTATAGGTCAAGAATCACCCTGTATAAATAAAATATTGCTGCACCTGGCTCTCATTTTAACAAAATGTTACTTGTACCACTTTTGCACTAAACCTCTTAATTGGCGATGTCGAATATAATTAAAAAAAAGTAAACAATTAAATGTTACATTTTTTAAAAAGTATATTTTGTTTAAAAATTGTAAAATAGTTTTATTAATTATTTTACTGATTTGTATTTGTTTTTTGTTATCATTGCTTATTGTAAGCAAAAGAAAATAGTTTTAATTATAGAGGGTAATAATTTAAAAAGGTACCACCCTTTTATTTAAAAAAATTAAATAAATACAAAAACACGTAAAGTTTGTATTTTACGTTTGTTTTTAACTTAACCCTTAAGTAGGCGTATTCCTTTTATTACGTAAGTAGGCGCGTAGGAGTCAAATAGACCCCCCAACCGTAAACATCTAATAATCACTTTTTCTTTATTTATTTTAACTCCTAAATTATAATTTTAGTTGGGAGCGCTTTTTTTTAAATGAATATTTAAATGAAAAAATTGCGAAGAAAAACAACATTATAAAATTTAAATGTAATTTTAATTGTAGTCACTGTCTTTATTTTTTTAAAAGCAAAATATGGAACGGCATTGTAAGAAATACAAAAAACTAAATTTTATTATTTAAGAGTACACTTCATACTTTACCCAAGTTGACATAAATAAATTAAAATAAATTATATGAACCCCAAACCCTTGTTATTAAAATTTTAAAAAAAATGTCCAATTTATTTTATTACATTTATTTCCAACAGAATTTTTACATTTGTCCTGAAAAACATAAAAGGAAACCTAATTCTACGTAAGAAAAATACTTAAAACATTTATAATACCAAATGGAGTGGGAGTTTATTCTGAATCTGTTCCCTCTTGTTGTCTGTCTCAAACCATTTGCATATTATATTTGCACATTGGCTGTTTATATTTCACACAAAAATTTTATGTTTTGCTGTTTTTTGTTTGTCACGGACAAATAATATATATGTTCCGACTTCCTGAATCTCCCGCAACTCGATATACATATTGCTCGAATTGTAAGGTTAGAAGGCGCGTGGGGGTCATATTAACCCCACGCGTAATTAATGTTATTTTTGTTATAAACAGTATAAATATTAACCACGCAAACACGTATGTTATTTATTATGTATTTTAAAACAATTTTATGTTCTCGAAAAACAGACTTTCAATTATATTTTGTCGTTAAAAATTGATTACAAATAAATTGTAAATATTTGCTGCATCTCGAAAAGCATTAAAATTTTAAACATGTATTTTTTTATTTTTATAAAGGGTGTTTCAGAACTATTGGATCAAACTTTTAGGGTTTATTAGGTGCAACAGTAGAATATATTTGAGAATGGGAACCCATGTTCGGAAAAGTGTTACCACAGCACTACGGCCCTAATACACGTTAAAATTTAGAAAGACAGTGACTTGCCTATATAGAATCGCATTGAAACCAAATATTTTTATACTAATGCTTCTTTTCATAGGAAAACGACTGTTCGGTAAGTCAAAATTATACAGGGTGAGAAAATTTTATTTCATTTTATGTTGCATTTTTGGCACAGATGACAAATTTTACAGTTTTTTTAAACGCTTGATTTCTTCATCTTTTTTTTACCTTATTTAAATCGATATCTTGGACCATTGTATTTATTTAATCGCATTTTAAATCAAGACAAATCAGCATTTTGTATGTAATAATTTTTTTTCTAGGCAAATCGTTAAAATGTGGTAAAATTAATAAAAATGGTGTTTGTGAGCCCCTAGAGATTTTAAAATACATATAAAGATTGTTCGTAGGTATGTCTGAATTTAAAATGCGATTTTATAAAAACGGCACAAGATATCGATTCAAAAAATATACCTTTTTGTAGAAAAATAATGAAAAAATTAAACAATCAAAGCAAAATGTCCTATTTGTTACCAGTTTTAAAAATAAAATACATTAAATGAAAAAAAATTGCCGCACCCTGTATATTTTCAATTTACTGATCAGTGGTTTACCTATAGAAAGAAGCACCAGTATGAGGTTCTTTCGGTGTGTTCATTGGTACTGTGGCAAGAGTTTAAAAGTTTTAAAACTAAAATACGTTTTTTATGTACCGACTTTAAAGTATAATTTTCCAAGAACTCTTGCTTATTTACGAGGTTCCTCTTCACCGACCCGTTTCGCCAGCCTCACAGAAACTTATTTAAGTGGCTGTATGGGGTTCATCGTAAATAAAGCTATGCGTGTTATTTCCTTTTATTTAAAGTTAATTTGGTAAAATACCAAAAAATAATACATAAAAAAAACAAACTCTTTTAAAGTTTAGTCTTTTTTAGCATAAACCATTTCAAACATGGAGCTTTTAAATCCGTTGTCATATTTTTAAAACCTTTCCAATGTGTTTTAGTTTTAATTACTTTAACATACCAACAGTTTTAACGAACAGACCTTTTTAATTATTGCTGTATATATTTTGCGAATAAACGGATTTATTTCAATTAGGTTTTTTTTGTGTTTTTAGATTTTGTGATATTAAACCAAATTAAACCAAATAAATACATTTAAAAAATGTTGTTTTTTGTATATAAAATATTAATAAAAATCTATTAGTAAATAAAATATTTATTCACCTCATTAACTATTAAGTACACACCAAGATATTTGTTGTAGGAGCTAATTTTTGAAAAAATCAAACTGATCATAAAAATTAATTTACAATCAGAAAGCTATACTATTCAGGAGTGCTATAAGCTATATTTAATAATTATTGAACAAAAAGTTTAGGTTTCATTATATCTCAAAAAAGTAAAACTTTTATCTTTATTTTAGGTACGCCACTGGATTTTACGTAAAAAGTTATAAAACTTTTATATTTGAAGTTTGTTTCTATCTCTATAAATGTTTGAGCAACAAAACATATTAAAAATTGACAAATTGATAATTACCCTGTATCTTCTAAACCAATCAAGTAAGCGTGGACCTGATGTGTCATTAAACTTAACACTGAAAAAGAGAACAGGACATGTACCTTAGTTTTTTGTATCTTTTGCCGTTTAGCCTACATCCTATATTTCTAATTAAAAAATCAAAAAGCCTGTACAAGGGGCTCTAATAAAAGATTCATATCAAACCTTTGTAATTCTCTTTATAAGAATACCCTCTATAATAATTTATTTCTAGATTATGTAATTAAAATAAAGTAAGTTTTCTTGGAAATCATCATAGCAAAAATATAGGTTTTTTAAAAAAAAATTAAAAAATTAATTAAAAAAAATACATATACATACCTTACTTACAGTTGACTTTGTATATTATGTTACATTGCTAAAATATAAACTATGCTACAATGGAACACACATACGTGCAATTAATGAACAAAGGTATAATTATTTAACTTAAAAATATACGGGGTGTTCATTTAAAAAGTTACACTTTAGTTATCTGCAAAAAGGGAGCTGCCAGGGCTCCCACTTCAAAATTTTTAAATGGGAAGGAGGTCGAGTAATACAATATTTTAAATTTGTGACCACATTTTTAAAGTTAGAATTTGGGACAAGTGAAATTAGATAGACCTTTTTTTTATTTTTCGCCAATTTTTATTTAAAGACCAAAAAAAAGTCCTTTTCCTAGAAATAGTCCCAATTGTTTTAAAAGAGCAAAAAAATAATAATAAAGGTCCAACCAAAAGTCCTAACTTTTCCAAAAATCCGGGACATTTTCTAAAATCGTAGGGACGCGGAACATTCCTTAAAAAAGCGGGACTCTTCCGCCAAAATCGGGACGTGTGGTCACTTTATTTATAACCCTAGAATATAAAGTCAATATCTTTACTTACTATAAAATGGCGGTATTTTAAAAATTACCCAAATACCTGATTGGGATGGCTATATATCCGAACCTAATAAAGTAAGATGTACTTAATGCGTTTTTTTCTTATAGCTCTTTTAAAGATCTTTATATTGGTAATATAATATACAGGGTGCTTCATTAAAAAAATATACACTTTTTATCCAACTTAGTATATTATTACTAGTATTACCGTAAAACATCTTTAAAAGAGTTTTAAGAAAATACAACATTAATTACATCTTTCTTTATTAGTTTCGGAAATACGGCCATCCCAATCAGGTATTTGGGTAATATTTAAAGTACCGCCCTTTTAAAGTAGGTAAAGATATTGACTTTATATCCTAAGCCTATAAAGTACTCTTCAGGAGCTTTAAAATCATTGACCCCCACCTATTTAAAAATTTATTAATTTAATTAATCGGGTTGGGGGCTATGGTGGCTAGGGGATTAAAGGAGCGCCATCCAAATTTTTATTTTTTAAAGCTTACCTAAAAACCTACCGTTAATATGTTACTAAAATATAAATATTAATGTGGGGCCTAAGAATATAAACTAATTACTTAGTATTTTATATTTTTAAAAAACTTCTATTTACCATTATTTACTGATTAAAATACATAGAAGGTGATTCATAAAATTTTTATATTTGTTTTATATTTATCTATCAATTATTTAAAAAAATTCATCAACACCACTGGTTTTACGCAAAAATGTTTGCTAATATTAGTTTTACGTTTGTTGTAAGTTACAAAATGTCTGAAATATAAGGGGGTCCAAAAATGGAATTAAACTATTGCTGCCTTGTATGTATGTCAAAAACAAAAATAAAAACTTTGATATTTTAAATGGAACACCTTGTTTATTTTTTTTGGATTTAAATTCTACAGGTTATTTCCGATAAAAAACCCTAAATATATGTATAACCTAACTTTTTGGATTTGGAAAAATGGCGTATGAAGATGTCCAATCGACAGCACAATATACAGTTTTATAGGAAATCAAATAAACGTAACAAAAATGTAAAATGGTAAAGATAATTCTTTTTAAAGACTCTACTTTTAGAGACCAATATAATACTACTTCCTGTTTAACTGAAATTGTTGTAAAATTTGAACCTTTAAGTATGATAACTCTGGTAATTTTAATGGAACATCCTATATATTTTTTAGGATTTAAATTCTTTAGGCTCTTTTTGGTATAAAACCTATAATATACCCATAACCTAACCTATCTTTTTAGTTTTAGAGAAAACGGAGTTTGGAAAAGTTCAAACGACTTAACAATAAACAGTTTCTTGGATATTGTGTCGTCGTCTGGACCTTTTCAAACGCCATTTTCTCTAAAACTAAGAAACATAGGTTATCATAGCTTTTTGTATCAAGAATAGCTAGATAAATTTGGATATTAAAACATAATAGGGTGTTCCATTAAATTTACCAGGGTTATCAAACTTAGAAGTTTAAATTTTACACCACTTCGGTTAAACAGAAAGTAGTATTATATTGGTATCTAATTTAAGGTAGAGTCCTAAAAAAAAACTATCTTAAGCATTTTAAATTTTGTTATGTTCATTTGTTTTTCAATGAAACTGCATATTGTGCTGTCGTTTGGACATCTTTAAACGCCATTTTCTCCAAAACCAAAAAGTTGGGTTATAAATATATTAAAGGTTTTATATCAGGAATAACATGTAGAATTCAAATGCTTAAAAATATACAGGGTGTACCATTAAAAATATCAAAGTTGTTAAACTAGAAGTAACACACAGGTACTATTATATTTAAAATGCAAACCCGCAGACTGATGGGCGGCCAATTTCCTTATGGTTTGTTGGCATAAAAGTATGTTTGCATACTTAACTTTTGCCATATACAACTAGATTGCGCACTTTTACCTACCACCTTTAACCTCTCGATGCCATGGCTGGTTGTTTTTAAATTTCTTGGTAAGATGGCACCGGTTGTCTATATTTGTTAGTTCTGGGATACAAAAAGAATATATATAGTCAATCGGGGCATCATTAAGGTGTCTATCGACCTGAAGCGGCTATGACAAGTCTTAACGAAAACGAAACACGTGTCGCCGTCTTGGTCGGGCCCGGGGTATTCCATTTTCTTTTGGAGACTCCGTAATTCTTTAGCAAACCAATCATAGTAGCCGAATTCTTACAGGTTTAATATTTATTTATTTATTTTTACAGTCATTAATGACATATTGACAATTGATGCTCGTATTTACTGAATGCGATTTCAGTAGGGCATCAACGGCAGGATTTAATATCCTACCGCTGGACAACGAAACTTGTCTACTAAGTTGACGCTGGTTTCCTATGCTATTCACCACGACTCGATACAGCCTCACTGAGGAGTTCCTGTAAGGCAGGCGAAACCGGTCTGGGGAGAGAGTCGTGGTGGATAGCATAGAAAAGTAGGACGTTTTCTTTTAACTGTCTTTAAAGGGAGTAAAATATTTTGTATTATATATATATATATATATATATATATATATATATATTTGAATGTATATATATATATATATATATATATATATATATATATATATATATATATACATTCATAAAAGGTAAAGTTCTTTGGGCATATGGCTCATTAATGATTGTAAAAATAAATAAATAAATAAATATTAAACCTGTAAGAATTCGGCTACTATGATTGGTTTGCTAAAAATTATAAATATATATATTGATGTTGACGAAGCAATGTAACTTTGTGACAGCTACATTAAAAATATTAAAATATAGGGAATTCAAATTTGAAGATAGCATAGTCTTCTTTTTTAAAACCACATTTTTTAGTAATACTTTTAAAAATTATTTTTATTCGTTTTTCCATTTCTCTGAAATCTCATTTTTTTTTTTTGAAATTGTTTTATTTTCAGTCACTTCCATGAAGGTATTATCTATCTTATTTTCTAAAGCTCTCTTGGAACTATTTGATCTAACTTTTTCATTTTTTTCCTATTTTATTCTTACTATTTTAATAGACATTTGTTTTCTTTTTTCTAGATTTTCTCGTTTTTTAAAATCTTTTTTCCTCCGTTCAAATTTAATTATTTGTTGGTACCGTAAACATATTGTGGAATTAGTGTTTTTCGAAGTGGCAACGTCGCAAACGCGACAAACTGTAAAATTTGCTAATTTCTGGTTGAAACAATTGGCGGTTAAAATTAGTGGATAAATTTGGTCGCGAAAACTTTAACCAGCTAGTGGAAGTGAAAGTGGAAAGAGTAAGTTTAAACTTTTTATATTTGGACAAGTGATAGGTCAATTATCCTTATAAATTAATTTTCTAAATTGTTTAAATGGCTTTATTAAAAGAAAAAAAATCACTATTTTAGATATCACTGAGTAAATAGGAACACGGGCAAAAAGTTTGATGGCGCGCTAATATATAAGGAGAGGCAAACCTTACCAAAAATACCACAAGAAATTGATCGACAATGCTCTTCAGGATATAAAAGAAAATACCCTGAGCTTTAGAAAGGCAGCAAAAAAATATAAAATTTTAAAAACTGTTTTGTTTAGACATTTAAAAGGGACCGTAAAAAAACATGGGGGCAAACTCTTTTGACAGAAAAAGAAGAGAATGTATTAAAAGAAAATATAAACATTTGCGCTGATTGGGGCTAGCCGATTAATTTATACGACCTAAGAATTATAGTTAAAAACTATTTGGATAAATTGGGGAAGACCGTAGGGAGATTTACAAACAACATTCCAGGGCCGGATTTCGCTTATAGTTTTTTAACCAGATACAGAGAAAAATGTCTCTTCGTTTTATTGAGAGATCAAGAGCTGCTGTTTCCAATAACACAATTAATAATTATTTTAACAACCTTGAAGAAACATTGCGAGATATCCCAGCGTCGAATATTGTAAACTACGATAAAACAAAATTGGCGGATGACGTAGGTAAGCTTAAAAACGCCATATAGTAAACTTTTATAATAAAATAAGTAGATATAATACGTACTACCTAATTTTTAATAAAAATGTCTCAACGTCAAATACATCTAACTAACTTACTACTTATTTTTTAGAAAAGAAAAAAATTATTGCACGTGGAGGTTCCAAGCATCCTGAAAGAGTGATAAATACTACAAAATCCAGTACTTTTCGAATGTTTGCCGCTTCGGGTAATGAAGAATTATTACCCGTTTACGTTGTCTACAAATCACAATATTTGTATTTATCGTCGACAGTTGGAGGTCCTCGCGCAGCTAGATACAATAGATTATTTTCTGGCTGGTTCGCTATGAATATTTTTGAAGATTGGGTCAGAATTGTAGCACTTCCAGATTTTAATAAGTTGGAAGGTCGCAAGGTTCTAATAGGAGATAATCTAGCAAGCATCATGCCAATGGATCTTATGAGAGAATTAAAAGATATGAACATAGATATGGCATTTCTATCTGCCAATTCCATGCATTTATCCCAGCCTTTGAAACTGGCTTTTTTAAACCCCTTAAAATTGCTTGGAAATTAATTATACTAGAGTGGAAAGAAAAAGAAGGGAGTTTAGAATCATCGATTCCAAAATCTATTTTTCCGTCTCTACTCAAGAAATTAGTTGATGCTATATCCTTAAATGCTTCAACAAATATTATGTCAGGCTTTAGAAGGGCTGGACTCATCCCTCTTAACAAAGAAAAGGTTTTAAAAATTTGCCTTCAGGGCACGAAACTGCAGAAAATGAAATAGAAACTGCTGCCAATGAGTCATTTAAGAATTTGCGAAAAAGCGATATGAATATGGAAAAGTAAAAAGAAATCGTCAATCTAAAATAGCAGTATATCCTGGAAAAAGTGTTACCATTGATTCTGAATCTGAAAGCTTAAACTAAAATACAGAAAATGAAGATACAAGATCTAGATAATGAATTCAACTGAATACGAAGATCAAGACAATCAAAATCAAGCTCATTCATGCTCACTGGCTGTTGATGATACCGATAGTAACGTTAGTCTTCCTGACATTTTCAAAAAAGTAAAAAAAACAATACTTGCCGATACGACAAATAATGACAATGGACTTAGTGTAGGAGAGTTTGTTTTAGTAGCAGAAAAAAATCAATGCAGAGTTTATATAGAAAACCTTAGTGACTGATAAAATCTTAGAGGCAACTTTTTTACGAAAAAACTTAGCTCCAAACAAAAAATGGGCAATGAATATGTATTTCCCGACTTAGAAGATAAAAGCCTATTTGACAAAAACCAAGTTATAAAAAAATATCACAGTATACTGTTCGGCGAGGAATCTATAATTTGGAAAATTTGGATACATCGGAATTTAAAAACTAAATCACCTAATACAAAAGTTACAAAAGTTCCTACTGCACCTACTGTTTACCTATCTGTGGTTTGTTAATTTTAAGTGTACCTATTATGTTATGTTAGTTTTTAGGCATTTTTTTGTTCTCGAGGTCCTTATGACCTCTGTTTCCAGTTGTGCAAAATGTTTGGTATTTAAAATTTTTATTTTTTATATTTTTACTTTTATAAACATACCAACTATTGTTAACTTAACGGAAAAAAATAATAATAAAGTATTAAAAATGCGTTTTTTTTCTTCTTTTTACTTTTTAATTTTTCGAATTTCTGAACTTTATATTTTTTCTTTTTTGTTGTCCCCATTGACTCAAAAGCGATTAGAATTTTTTTTTAAATCGCATGTCCAATTTTTTTTAAATTTAATATTTTTGCCACTTGAGCCTTAAGACAAGATAGGACTTTTCACATAAAATATTTTTAGAAAAATCTCACCCCGCTTTTTGTACAACACCATATATGTTCGAAAATGTTCCTATACACCTTATTTTACGGTTACTGAATATATTTCTCTGATATTCCGACGACTCAGTGGCGGCACCAGGGGCGAGCGCCCAACCTTATATATTTTCGCCCAACCGTTCGCCAGCAAAAAACGCCCCTGGTTAAAAAACCATCTCATTCTTATAAGCCATTTATTTAATTTATAAACAAATAATCCAAATTACGAAATTATTGCATAAATGATCTACCTATTGTAACACTGAACCCCAAATTTTTTTCTTGGTTTGGCAGGTTCCCGCATCACCTTTTTTATGCACATTTTAATTGGATAAAAGTGGTTCTATTATAGACCTGTCACCGTTGTAAGAATTTTTCGCGGAAAATATAAATAAATAATGCGTAAGTTTTATATACCTATCCACTTAGAAAGGTATTTCCTTAAGACTATTATATGCATGAGCCGGTAATCGCCCGTTTTAACCTATATTAAAATAATGACTGCTATTAACTACTTTCCTTATACCATTACTTAAAACCGTCAGTGTATTTCTTACAAAACAAACATGTTAAATGAAGCATCTATTCTACGCCTTTTTCTGCCGAGTAATGTATTTACAGATATTGGGTTTCGCCAAGGCGAGATTTACTTTCCTTTATTTAAAAGAAAAGATAGTGTCCAGATAAATAGCAGCAAATATTTTAATACCAGTTGTCTAATGACAATAACATTAAAAACAAAAAAATTTGATGAGATTTGCAAGTTTAAAATTTTACTATAGTATTCCTAACTAGTGCTGAAAGTGCCACTTATCCGACGCGTGGCAAAGTTTGGTCAAGTGCGGAAAAGGCACTTTCGGCTCGTGTTAGGAGCACTATTTTTTCTATGAGGGTAAGGAAAACATAGGAATTAAAATTTTATTCATTTTTTGTTTATTTTAACACAATGCTACCTAATATCCTACCATACCAAAGCAACATTTTCTTTTAAATATGAAGTGCATGAAAATCCTTTATTGCGACTTACTAATATTTGGTTTTAATTTTTGTATTTTTCCGCTTCTCCAAAAATAAAAAATGAACATTGTAATATTTGCTTAAATCCATGTTCTACTCGATTTTTATGACACTTTTTAACATGGAATACCTTGACCATAAGGTATTGGGCTTACATGTTTTAGCAAGTTTCTCAAAATATGCCATAAAAATTTCTTATTTCATACTTTTGATTTTTTTCTCGCCACACCAGCTTGTAAATGCTGTATATTCTTTCTCGTACCTGTGCTTTGACTTGGACGACAACAAATCTAAATTTGCTATTTTGGCTGCTTTTAGAATTAATTCAGATAATTCCTCTTCAGAAGACTCCATGGGAAACGTTTTTTATTCAAAATCGACGATACTGATCAGAATGTACTAAAGACACTTTTAATTATCGATGACTTTTAATGACTTTCATCTTTTTATAATATGGACACCGGCACCTGTAAAAACTAAAAATCTGACAAGCAAATTTAATATATACCAGGATTTTTGAAACAATGTTTTTTAAACAATGTTAATTTTTAGTAAATATTTCGTTGATTTTACACCTAATTTGTACAAATAAAAGAATACTATGCCAATAATAAAATTATACTAAGTAAAACTTTAGAATTAAGAACATTTTAAGTACCTGTTTAGGTGGGAAACTTGCAAGGGTTTACTTTACTAAAGTGACACTTTTCAAACTAAATTGCGTGCGGAAAAGTGTTTTTTCACACGCTAGTAGAAAAAGTACTTTTTCGCATTAGTGTGACACTTTTAGAACTAAAATGCATGAGGAAAAGTGAACTTTTAGCACGCGAGTAAAAAAAATATTTTTAATGTGTCTTCATTCATTCAACACACCCAAAAACCTTATTGATATCATCGAGTTTATATGACATGTAGGACTGTGGGTATGTATGTACAGGCGATAAAGGTATACTTTGTGAGAATGGCTATAAGCATCCGTTTTAGAGATATTTCCGTTTTAGCAGGCCCGGACCTAGGGGAAAGGGAGCAAACCGGGATGTTCTGCCCCGGGTGTCACCTTTAAGGTGCGGCAAATTGAAACAAGGTAGATGTGTACAGGGTATAAGTGGACGGTGACCACTGATAATTTGAAAACTGTAGGAGATAGCAATCGCGAATGTAAGACGAGGACCTCCCGGCCACCGGGGAGATTAGAAGAAATTTATAGAGATATTAATTGAAAATGTAGATTAATAAACTGTTTGACAAGGATATTTTAAGGTGTGCCGGTCGTGTTTGCCAAAAACCTTTAGTGTATTAGAAAAGGAACCCACAAAGCTTAATGGAGATTTGCTTAAACGTCAGAAAGACCTATTGGGTTGCAAAGCTTAGATGATAAGAAAAATAAAATGTTATATAATATATACCTTTTCATTAGTGAGAAAAGCGGCTATAGATTTTTAAATATGTCAAAAAAGGTACTGAGTGCGACTGTTACTGATTCTATTATGAACAGAAAAATGTAAAAACGACCTAGATAGGTTTTAGTCATATACAGGATGTTTTTAAACAAATGCGAAAAATTTTAGGAGGTGATTTTCTACCAGAAAATAAGAAACAAATTTCATATGAAGATATGTCCTAAATGTCTTAGTTTGTAAACTACTGGGTGTTAATTTTTTTTTTAAATATTGTTCTTCTATAATACCTCTTTTATACTCATTCAAATATTTATAAAAATTTGGAAGACGCACCCTTTGCACCAAAAGACATTTTTTGGCATAAAAGAAAAACAAATTTAACAGTGTCGTCCATGAGAGGTTTAAGGTAAATATTTTTTGAGAAAAACATGGTAAGCTCCCTGCATTTTTTCTAAAACAAAAATATTTTTTAAATCGCCGTTAAGTTTAGAACAAATTTGATTGCCTGTCTTTTTTTTGTTTGATGTTTTGGCGTAAATAAAAAGAAACCATTTCTTGGCATGGTCAAATTCCTATCTAATTAAAGAATAAATAACAAAGGTTGATTTTTAATGTAGAATCCTATATTGATATTACAAACTGACGATGCCAAAATATTGTTTTTGTTGATTGACGCGAAAACCGTACATCAAACAAAAGAAAAGTCAAGAGATTAAACTTGTTCTAAACTAAATTGGTATTAAAAAATAAATTTTTATTTTAGAAAAAAACAATGGCGTACCGTTTTTATTAAATAATATTTACCCCAAACCCCTAATGGACAACAGTGGTAATTTTTTTTTATGTAAAAAAATGTTCTTCGGTGCAAAGGGTGCTTCTTATTTTATTTTTTTTTAATATCTATTATTTTTCTTAATTTACACCCCGTAGTTCAAAAACTAAGACGTTTAGAACATATGTTCATATGAAGTTTTTTTTTATTTTTTGGTGGTTCCTAATTTTTTTTGCATTTGTTCAAGAACACCCTGTATATGGGTGTACTAATTTTGTAAAAAAATGTACCTAGCCTACTTTGGATTTAAATGTTCCCTTGGTCAGAAATGGACAGTACCGCTCGCACTTAAATAACTAACACTTACTAATTGGATACCTCAGGAGTCACTGAAGCCCTTGAGGCCACCTTGCGTGCACCGAGGGAGTTTAAACATTTAAATAAAGAACAATCACAGGAAACTTTACGCGGCGTTGCGAATAATTTCCAATTTTCCTTTGATTTTTTTTTTAATCAAATAATTAACTCTATTTTTTATCAGAAAAAAACCTGATCGAGCAAAATTTTATATTTTTCTGAATTCATGCATGCAAAAATGATAATAATTTACCCAACAAAACTTTTACCTCAAAAATGTCGCAGAGCAGTGTAATTGAATACTTTATAACAATTTGGTAGGTAAGAAATTAACTTTTTAGCTTCCATTTATGATTATTTAATATTCTATTTAATTTTGTAACAGTAAACAGACATTTATAAACTAGCTTTCCCTAAAAAAAAGTATTAAATAACAATAAAAACTTTTTATGAAGCCAGCTATCACACTCTTATGGATAGATAAAATAACGGATGGCAACTTACTGCCTTGGAAAAGCTTGATATGGTTATTAGGTCAGTTAAAAGCAACTTCATAGCGGTTGTTTTGTAAAAGTTATTGAGTATTTCCTCTGTTTAGTAAATAGTCTGGAAAACCAAAACCAATCAGAACTAACTGCAGCCAAAAATATAAATTGATTTGCTTGAAGTGTTTTTTCTTTAAAGAACAAATCACTGAATTTTAATTAAATTTTTTTCAACCCCCTCAACCTCACTGTAAAAATAAAATTTAGATGGTAGAATATTCTTCATTCTTTTTTGTCTTTTTACTAAGTAAATTATTAAACTTTAAATTACGTCCGTTTATTGGATAAACACAAACACTCTAAACAAATAACTGACCTAAAAATTTTGTAATAAATCAACTTTTCGCTCCCAATTACTGCTATTTATTATTTCATTTTATTTTGTAACGGACCGTTATAAACTAGTTTACTTTAAAATAAAAGTAATAAAAATCCATATGTATAGATAATCAACGGATGGCGGCTCACTGTCTTAGAAAATCTTGATATAGTCATTATTTCAGTTTAAAGCAACTTATTGGATATTTTGTAGCAGATGTCATGTATTCTCTCCGTTTCCTAGAAAGTTTAAAAACCAGAAATAACCAAAACTAATTACAGCCAAAAATAAGGATTGGCCTGTTTAATAAGGCGTTTTTTTTTTTAACAAACATTTTTTTATAAATTAAATATTAAACTTTAACCAAAGTCCATATATTAGGTAACAAATTAGCTAAATTACTCTAACCAAATAATGAGTACTTCATGACAATTTGGTAATAAATTAATTCTGAGCTCCAACTTACTTTTTATTTTTAATTTAATTCCATTTTATGCTAGTTAAAAGACCAAACTAGTTCATAATAAAATAAAAGTAATAAATACTAATAAAAACTTTTTATAAAGCCAGTGGTCACATTCTTATGGACAGATAATCAACGGATGGCAGCTCACTGTCTTGGAAAAGCTTGATAGTCATTATTTCAGTTAAAAGCAACTTCGTAACGGATGTTTTGTAGCAGTTGTCGTGTATTCTCTCTGTTTGGTGGAAAGTCTGGAAAGTTTTTATAAATATTTTTGTTAAGTCTGCTTTGTCTTATGCTGGTTTGTCAACTAGTAAGAAAAGTACTAAATATTTTCCGTTTCACTGTAAACGTTTTAGTGTTTTGTTTAGCTTCTCGTCTTAATAAATAAAGCCAGTTATTTAATAACAAAAAAACATTAGTAAAAAATACAATTTTGTTTAAAACTAATATAAAATTTAAATATTTGTTGTTTTTAAATTCTTTGTTGTTTGTGATCGTTAATATTAGGCCCTACGCTCCATGTGTCCAAAAGTATTTATGAGTCGTTTACGAATGTTCTTCTAGCTGGTAGCCTTTCAAGATATCGTTCTTCATTAATGCGTCTAGCCTGCAATGTGCTTCTAATAAGTATTACTACCAGCGTTAATGTATGCAAGAAACTATTAATTAATTTTCTTTCCAATGTAGGTAAGTATGTATTTTTTTGCTTACTGACATCGCGTCCGGCATTGCCAATTTGTCTATTTTTTTGTCGAAAATTTCTATTTATTTAGCAAAAAAATATTTTTTAAAAAACAGTTAATTAATGAATTAGATGTATTGGTTAATTTATTCTATTAGGCATATGGTTTTAAAGATGTTCATATTTAATGAGTTTTGGTTACAGCTAGAAAATTGTGTTAAATATCGATGAGGTGGGAAACTGTTTAAATATGCAAATTATGCATTATTTTTTTGTTGATATTTTAGAGTTTTTATCGATATTTTGTAGGAAGGGGAGAGCAGCCACAAACCGCAGTTTTTTGTTTTTTTTTTGTGTGGTAACGTAGACATAGGTAACGTAGACCCTGAGCTGTATTGGTTAACATATGCATTTTTATAAATACGAATCAATTTGGGCCCCCTTATAGTAAATAGCTGGAGTCGCCACTGAACTACTTTTATAGAAAGTCTGTAGATAAAAAAAAACACATCTTATTTTCTTTTTAATTTTTATATTTTTGGTAATATCTTTTATTGATATCGTCAGCTGGTAATGTTATAAGCAAATAAACTGACAGACACACTAAATTTACGTATTGTAGTCACTCAAAAACAGAATGAGCAACGAAACTGCATATGCAAATAAACAAACATTCACAGCAATACAGTTCCTTTAAACGACAATGTTAAGCCACACGAAAACAGTGAGCTGTTGACGCGACGCAACGGTCGGTTATCATCATCCATCTCTAATGTGACCTGTTTTCGGTAGAGTAACTTAACGCAGCCCGCAGCTTTAATTGTTAAACGTAGCGATTTTAAAATGCATACATGTGTGTTTGTATGATGCAATTTGAATACAACTAAAGCTATATAGAGTGTTTAAGAACAAAATGCTGAACCTCGAATCGTTGAGTGATTTTAAAAGAAAATTTCAAAAAGCTTTATAGGAATAGATGTTCTACTCCAAATCTTCTAATCTTTCATTGTTAAAACTGGGGTGTTTTAAATTTTACCGAAAACATCATTATTTTCTTATCATATATTTTATGGTAATTTAAATAGCTTTAAAAAATTTAGAAGATAGAGTAAGAGCCCGTGAGTGGCAGTTTGATTCATATTCATTATTTCTTGTCATTTTGTTAAAGCTAAATTTTAAATATGTAACCTGGGTACCTATTGGAAGATATTTTCCCAGTTGCCAGACAGTCTTGACAGTTCCAATCCCTTGGCAGACAACATTTTGGGATGACCCAATGGTCCGAGGAAGACCAATATTTTTGTTATTTAACAAGATATGACCATAAACTCTTTGAAATAGTAGTACGATTTTTAAATAGGCATGTCTGAAAAATATTTTGATGTATACAGAGTGTTCCAAAAACAGTTAAAAAAACTAACCTAACAGCAATAACTTTTTTGGAACACTCTGTATTTATCAAAATATTTTGGAACATGTATATTTAGAAACCCTGCAACTCTTATTTAAGACTTTTCTCATGTCTTGTTAAGTAACAGAAATATTGGACTTCTTTGGACTATTGGACCACCAAAACTGTTTGTCTGCCAAGGGTTTGGAACTGTCAAAACTGTCTGGCGACTAAGAAAATATCTTCTTATAGGTACCCAAGTAACATTTATAAATTTTAGCTTTTAAAATGACAAAAGTAAGGTTTAAATGCATTAACCTTTGATACCTGGTACCTGCCAATGTCACCATGAGTCAAACTTCATAATCTGCCATTGCTTCTACCTATGTTTAAGGCATGAACTAAAAAATTTAACTTTAGCTTTTACCAAATGATGAAGGTCTGCCGCTCACGTGCTCTTGGCCTAAGACGTCTTATAACATTTCAAATGAATATTTGACGTATATAAAATGACTCAATTTTTACAGTGTTGTCCGTGAGGGACTTACTGTATCTAATATTTAAAAAAATGGTACGCCACTGCATCTGTTTAGCCACAGCTAAGTAGTTCCAGTTAATTTTTAAAAAAATTTGACTTGACACTTTGTAGATCTCAACTTCTTAATTAAATGTTCTCATAGCCACCGCCTTTAGTTTTAGAGTTATAGAGCCTCAAAGTTAAATATTTGCCAAGGTTAGATTTCAAGCATTTGCTATGATTTTTATTTATTTTGCTAAATCATTTACAGGACATGTATTATTGTATGTATATATGTATCGGCTATTAAATAGAATGGTAAACTATATAAAAAGTTTTTATAATTATTTTTTTATGGCAGTAGGCCGTAAAGACTATAAAATTATTATTAGGTTGACTAAAATGTACAAACTCAAAAATTTTTTGGTATTAAAAAATAACAAACGGTTAGATTTAATTATTTTTTAAAATAATAGTATGCCGACTTAGACCAAAGATATTGTGACGTATGATTTTAAAATTACATAGGGACCATTTTACATCACTTGGGCAAATCAACCATATAGAACTATCTTCTCTGGGACCATAAGACCGGTGGACCAAAAACTTTGGATTTTTAAAAACTTACTTAACTGAGTACGGGCATACCCCCTTCTAGGGGTAGCCCGTACAGGGGTTTAACTAAAACTTTAACTTTTTACTTGACTTCACTTTTACTACCTACTTCTTATCTAATATTTTTCCTCTCAACTTGTTTTTACAGTAGTTAGGTAACTGTGTTTATATACAAATTTAAACTCGGTTTTTGGTGACTTAGCATGTTTACGACCTTGCCCGTTCGACCTATAAATTTACCTTGCCGGTTTGAGGTCTAAGCTTTGACATTATTTTAAATTGGTATGTGGTTTACTTTAAAATATGTTTTTCCATTATCTAAATAATTAAATAAATATTAAAATTTTATTATTAAAACTTACATATATATGCATATATACATACATATATATACATAAAAAAAATACTCAAAACCAGGAGGTTATTGGGGATGCAGTCATAAAAATAATGGCCAATTTTACAGGTGAATTCTTTATTGAATTTGTCAAGCTTTCGAAAGCAGATTGCTTCCTTCCTCAGGACCAATGTGAATTTCTTAATTAAACAGGAGATTCAAATCTGAACATGGCAGAAACATCTTAATTAAAGGTTAGACATGAGGTGTTAGTTTACTTAATTTTGAAATCAAATACTCTAATTACATGGGGAAAATCTTACGAAAAACGATTTTCCCCATGTAATTAGAGTATTTGATTTCAAAATTAAGTAAACTAACACCTCATGTCAAACCTTTAATTAAGATGTTTCTGCCATGTTCAGATTCAATCTCCTGTTTAATTAAGAAATTCACATTGGTAAGATAACTTTAAATAACATATTTTAGGGATAATTTGTAAGACCTAAAATTGTTTTGTAGATGTCCTGAGGAAGGAAGCAATCTGCTTTCAAGCTTGACAAATTCAATAAAGAATTCACATGTAAAATTGGCCATTATTTTATGACTGCATCCCCAATAACCTTCTGGTTTTAAGTATTTTTCTTAACTAGTCAGTCACGACTACTCCCACCTTTATATATACATATATACATATTAACCAACCTATTTGCGTGCTCCTTTGATGCAAGAAACCGTCAAGCTCTGAATCCACGTCCGCGCTATGTCGGGCAATGTGGCGCGCTACTTGGCGCGGCAATTTGTTGCAAGTCTGGACCCAGCATATCAATTAATACGCAATATACATAGTATAGATATAGGCAGTGGAAGCAATAGCGTGTTATATTTGTTATAATTTTATAAAAAATATTTTTACTAAATCATTTAAGGACGACACTGGTAAACATTATATTTTTATTATTTATCAAAATATGTTCCTTTAATGCTTAGTGTCTTTTAAATTTCGTTTTATTAAATTTATTATCTTGTTACTTAAATAAAAACAACAATATTTTAAAATGTCATGTAGTGTTCTTTGTTTTCACAAATTACTGAAGTTCTTTTCTTATTTTCAGCCCCAAGAAACCACCAAATTGAATTGGACTTCCGAGACGAATTTGAAGTCGAAAATTCAGAAGGTTGTCGCAATGACTTTTTAGAAGTCCGCGATGGACAATATGGATTTAACGAGGTTAAACTGCATTTTTGTGGAATTAACGTATTTCCTCCAAAAGTGGTATCTTCCGATCGATATCTATGGATTTATTTTAGATCAGATGAAAACATTGAGGGCAAGGGGTTTAGAGCTGTTTTTGATTTTGTTCCACGAGCTGGATGTAAGTATTATTATTAAATAAATATATTTAATAGGTTTAAATAGAAAGCGTGTAAATAAATAACCCTAATAACTAAATGTTTAAATATTGTTGTAAAATAAAAATTTGAATTAGGGTCAAAGACAATTTATTTACAATGTATGTAATGTTGATATTTTAGATTTTTAAAAGTGACACTTTTTATATTTACTTTCGGCTCACGGGACGAAAGTTAAATTTCCTTCCGCAGGCCAAAAGTAAAAGTAAGCCTAGCAAAACTTCAAAAGTTTGCCAACGTGACTTCTTTTGATATATTACACATCTCTGCCACACCTTTAGGCGCAATAAATGTCTGTTAGCGTAATTTTATTTGACAAATTAAAAATCATATTGTTGAATTAACACATTTTTTATTAAAAAAAAAAAAAAATTGTGTCTTGAGAAATAGTTCACCACGGCGATCCCCGCCTCTGTAAACAATTATTTTCTCTTGACAGTAATAAAACACTTTCTACCTCAGTATGTAATGTACTATTTAATTTAAAAACATACAGTGCATTTAGCCAAGTAAAGTATACATAATGGTATACCGGGTGTCAATTTGAAAACTTCCCACCCTTAATATCTTTCTTGGAGTTAAAATATGACAAATCGGAAAGACCCGTCAATTTTATTTGTAAGGGGGACACTTAAAATGAATATTTTTAGCCTTCTTGTTTCAACCCCCTAGGAGGGGTAGATGTCACCCTTAGAATATTAAATGGGAATGGGGTCAAGTGATACATCATTTTAAAGCTCCTGACGAGTACTTTATAACCCTAGAATATGAAGTCAATATCTTCACCTATTACAAAATGGCGGTACTTTAAAAATTACCTAAATACCTGATTTGGATGGCCATATTTCGAAACTAATAAAGTTAGATGAACCTAATGTGGTGTTTTCTTAAAGCTCTTTTAAAGGTCTTTTTAATGGTGATACTGGTAGTAATATACAGGGTAGAAGAAAAGTACATATTTTTTTATTTAAGAACCCTGTATATTATTTTACCATTAAAAAGACCTTTAAAAGAGCTTTAAGAAAACACCACATTAGGTACATCTAACTTTATTAGTTTCAGAAATATGGCCATCCAAATCAGGTATTTAGGTAATTTTTAAAGTACCGCCATTTTGTTATAGGTGAAGATATTGACTTCATATTCTAGGGTTATAAAGTACTCGTCAGGAGCTTTAAAATGATGTATCACTCGACCCGCCTTCTTATTTAGGAATTTTGGGGTGGTGGCCCTGGTGGTTAAGGGGTTAAAGGGGCGCCGTCCAATTTTTTGTAAAAAACGTTCCCCCTCAATAAATATCTTGACGTGTTTCGGCGATTTTCTTAAATCTGTCTCGTTTCGAAGATAACTTGAGTGGAAAGTTTTTAAATGGACACCCTGTATATTTAATGCTCTTTTAAAGATGTTTTTAATGGTGATATAATGTACATGGTTCTTCATTAAAAAATATAATATTTTTGTCTTCCCCTCTATAATATCACCAGTATCACTATTAACAAGATCTTTAAAAGAACTTTAAGAAAATTTTACCTTATATTTATCTAACTTTATTAGTTTTGGAAATATGACTATCTAAGTCGAGTACTTGGGTAATTGCTAAAATACCGTCATTTTGTAGTATGTAAAGATATTACCTCTATATTTTAGAGTTATAAAGTTATCGTTAGAAGCTTTAAAATATTGTGTAATAAACCTCCCTTTCTATTGACCTTTTATCCAAGATAATACCCAGCAGCCATCTTAAAAACTTTTCTCTGTCAATATTACTCCAAAATATAGTATTATAATGAATCAAGTTTATATTCTTAAGTTAAAATTAAATACCAAGGGGCAAAACCAGACGGGTTCAAATATTATTTTTAAAGCAACAATTAAACATATCCGGAGTTGTCCTGTTTTTGTTTAAAAATACGTCATCGGCTATGTACAAAATTCTTATAGCGACGTTAATGTGCTTTGGACTGTACGGTTTTTGCACCAATCTATGCGAATTTCATAACAGCTTCGTGAAACAGATATTTTTACCAAAAAAATTACCTTTTTGGTTTTTGCTCCTCAGTCTTCAATTTTTTAAATTTATTCATTTAAAAAATAATGGGGAAGCATTAAAGAAATGCATTTTATAATCATGTTGCCAAAAAATAATTGTAAAAGTTGCTTAATAATATTCATATCTTTAGCTACAGAGTGTAGTTTTTTATCGAAGATTAAAATTTTATGATGATACCAGTTTACACTTTCTCTTATAACAGTATTTAAAAAATTAATTAACTTTACCTTGTAATAATCCATAACATTAAAGTTTATATATTTGCTCCGAAAATACTTGATTTCGAAGATACATTTGATAAGAAAAAAAGCTAAAGGAGCTTTATATAAAAAGACTATTTATATATTGTATTTTATTAAACCTCTACACATAATACCCATATTATGTATACGGGATGTTTCCCCTAAAACTTTTTTACTTTTACGATAGAAAAATGAATTATAGCATATTGTTATTTGACATAATTGTGAATTGATCTCTACTTGTTTTTCATTACTTTCGGTTTAACCGAAAATGCTACTTTTCAATTTTAAATGGCACTACCGGTATAGTTTATCTTATTTCGATAGAATATGCATTCCGAAAACAATGACAGCTCGCATTGTAAAAATTAATTTTTTAAACTTTAAGACTGAAATTTTAAAAAATGTTTCAAAAAATAACATGTACGGGGTAATTTTATTAAGAATGTTATATTCTATCGAAATAAAAGTCTTAAATAGTTTAAACTATTACCGCTAAAATTGAAAAATGTTTAATATTACATAGGGACATCTGAGGCATCTTGATATAAAAAGTATTCTTTTTTCCACATTATCCAAAAGAAAAAAATAGTTTACTCTATTTTATTTACTTACTTTTTAGATTCAATGTTTTTTGCCTATTTTAACCAGCACCACTCTGTTAAAAGTCTTCCATCACTTAATATCTTTTATGTATAATTTGGCTGTGGTTAAGAAAATTTATATAAAAAAGTTTGGTAAGAAATAAGTACCGTTAACTTATTTTGTAAATATAGAAAAGTTAAGGTCAACCTAACGAACTTAACAGTAAAGGTACCTAACGAACTAATTTGCTTCACTAAGTAAATCTGTCCCTCTTTATTACAAACGAAATTTATAATAGGGAGGAACCGATTGACTTAGTGAAGCAAATTAGTTCGTCCTCTGCACGCTAAAGGCAGGACATGTGACTTGGCTAGCCAATTGATGCGTTGACATTTGGGTAGTAAAACACGGTTTTTTTCGCATCATAGTATAAATAAAAACTCTAAAATATTAAAGTTTAAAATAGAAAATATCTTGCGGTAAGTTTAAAAATTATTTTAATTATTAAAATAAAAATATTGTAAATTTTTAAACCATAATTATGTAAAAATAAGCCCTAATTTTGAAATTTAAAAATAAAAGGTAAATAATTGTTAGTCGCTTATTGTTATTACTAAACATAACAAATAAGTTATTTGATTTTTATAAAGTATGAAGTCTTATGATTTTTTATAATTTTAAAAAGTAATTAAAAAAAAATTACCTAGAAAAGAGTCAATAAACCATATTTTTGCCTCAAATAAAATATGTAAAATTTTATATTTAATAATATATTTTAAATATGCAGAATCAGCCAAATGAAATCGTTTATAGGCAATGTGTGGAAAGAAGATTGTTTAACGTAAATGCCGGTATGTGAACATTTCAGATAGGATGACTAATCGTGTTTTCTTTGTTGTTTCTTTACTGGCCGATAGACCTTTAAATATTACTTTTACAGGATATCTTATAATATTATGGAATATTTTTTTGTTTGGCTTTTTTCCCATTAAAAGATTAAATAAATAATTCAAAAACCAATTTGGAAAATAAAGATTTTAATAAAAAACATCAAAAAGAAAAGGTCCTTTAGTAAAACGGACAAATAATTTTTCATTGAAATTTTTATTAGGAAATGTGCAGGGTTTATCTATAGATTAAATTAGTGTAAAATAAAGCTAAATTAAATGGATTTGTTTTTTTCGCAGAACCTAGGTAGTTTCATTTTCTAGTTTAAATTGGGTACAAAATTCTGCACTTTTTACACTTTTTAACTTTTTAAATTAACGACGTGTTCTTGTTTGTACTAAAATTGCCAAACTATACGTTTGTTTATATTGATTAACTAAAAATTACCCTTCAAGTGCTAGTTTATTAATAATTTTTTAGTTGGAAATATTTATAAAATTTAATATCTGGGGATCTTTTTTGTCTGGTCTGCCCTTTACTAATTTACAGTATTTAATAAATATTACAGGGTGTGACAGAGATGTTGTAAGAAGAAACGTAGATTCTAAATCAGTTAATATAAAATAAATAAACTGTTTTTATAAATATCGATGTTTTTACAATATCTTGAATATTCTGCGAATTTATTTTAAATTTTTTTGTGAGTGTCATTTTAAATATAAAGGAACTAATTAAAATCTAACTTAAATATATATATTTAATTCAGTGGCTTCTTAAGCGGTACCGAAACAAATATGTGTAAACCAAAAAATCTGCTAGTAGCCAAGTGTATTTATTTTATTTGGATCTAACAAGTAAATACATAGCTTTTTTTGCTTCTTATTTTTTATAATGTCAAATTTTTTAAGAAAGGAAAAATACCTAATTGCGTACCCGTTCACCACAAAAAAAAATCATTTTTTTTTGAAATAAACACTCATTTGAACATTAGCACTAACATTTTTTTTTGATATTTTTACAATGTATTTTCAAAAAGACAGGGATATATATTTAGATAAATTGCCTTTTTTCTCGAAAAATAAGCAAAGTACTGAAAAGTTTAAGGACGTAAAGGTATGCATATTTACTTGTCTAATACATATAAAATATAAAACCCATGACAGTGGCTACCAATTTTTGTCAAATATTCGTTTACTTAACTCTGAATTAGGTAAATGTAAATAAGTTACATCCAAATAGGCGTAAATCTATAAATAACAATACCAAATCTAACCCTTTTTTAAGGAAATATGAACACCATGCACTTGAAACACAAAGCATCTAATAAGCCGATGTTTTACGATTTTTTTTTTACATTTTTAGAATGATAATTTAAAATCTGTCCTTAATGTTCTTAAAATATTTTGTAACATCCTGTATGTTCTTTAATTAAATATTACTTTGTTAAAATTAGCTTATAAGTATAATCCTTTAGGATTACAAATATATTATAATAAATGCAATCTTAACAAATTACACAATTACAAATAAGCCTAACTAAAAGAAGGCCTAGTTGTTAGTGGTAAAAAAGGCTAGCCATTGTCAAAATATCAATTCTTTTTTTTCTGAAAATATACATTAAAAATATATTTAGCTTTTATTCAAAACAAAGATATTTAATAAATGTTTTAATTAAACTTTAAATTTTTTATATATTATGAGGGGCTATTCTGCCCTTGCAATAATATAATAAAAATCAAAATAACTTTAAAAGAAATAATAAGTTATTTAATACAAAATAATCATTGAAACTTAACAAAAAACTTAATGGATAAGGTTACAACCCCTAAACATAGGTTGAAAGGCTTCCGGTCAAAATTAAGGTATAATAATAATCTAATTATAAAATAATGTTTTAACGAGGCTGCCAGATGTAATCTGATCCTTTGGACTCATTTAGGCTTAAATATTAAAATAAAATATGCAATTTGTTTATTTTTAATAAAAACGGTTTTTTAATTAAAGTTTTATATAAATATTTATTAGATATCTTTATTTAAGAGAAACGCCAAATAATATGTTTTTCAAAATTTATATTTCCATAAAACAAATAAATGTTAAAACATTTTATATAACTTAACTTTTTCATTTATTATTTTTAATTACTTACCTAGTTATGATACCCAAAGTTGTATCCTTAACCAGTCAATTAATTTCACATACGTTACGTCAAAGTCAGGTCATTAGTCATTTTTAATAAAAACATGTCCACATTTTTAGTCAGATCATCACTAGTTTTTAATTGGAAAATTTTGTGCATTTTGGGCGCGTCCATGGAAGCAGTTCTTGTCTGGCAGCCTCGTTAAGTACTTATTTTATGATTAGATTATTATAAAGGCACTGCCTAAACGACTGCTGGCGGTTTTGCTCAATGAAAGTTGAAACGGTCCAGCGGTTTGCTTGAGAAAAACTTTAAACCGCTAAAAACTGATTAATAAGTTAATCTAACCTTATTAATTATTTATTTCGTCCGTACAGCGTTAGGTTTTTATGGTTTTATTGTTTAATATTGTAGTTTAGCAGAGAACCCTTGAAAAACAAATTGGAATAGTAGATATAGCGGTAGGGCGGCAAATACCCACGTTTCGTTTCTCTAACGTTTCGTGTCTGATTACCACTTTATAAAGGGCCTATAATTAAAAAAAAACAAATAACTTCATTAGGACGTTATTGTCTGCATAAAGTTAGCAATTAGATATGCTAACAGAAATAGGCCCTTATTTATAAATAATTTACTGTAATTTTTTTCTCCTGAGAATTTTGTTTGATCCACTTTCAATACATGCATACGTATGGTTGGTTATAGTTTATGTTAGTTCTATGAAACGATTAGTGTTTTTGTTGCCGCTAAAATACTTTTGGCTTTTCTTTTCCTAAAAGATGTTATATGTTACTAAATACATACTTTTGACTAATAAAGAGCTTTGACAAAATCTTCGTAGGTGTTAAAAGTGTCTTCAAGTTTCATTTTTGTTTATTGAATTTAAAGAATTATAATAAAGAATTAAACAAATACTTAATTAAGTAAGGTTACTTTTAACTATTATTTGATGGTTTTTAATAGTTTTAATAAGCAAAACCGCCGGACGGCGACTGTTATCGATGAAATTAGTAAAAACCCCGGTAAAAGCAAATTTATGATAATATTTGGCGGTTTTTATATACGTAGATATAAAATCTCCCGGACGGCAGTTTTTTCTTAAAATTGGGCAAAACCTGGCGATCGTTTACCCAGTGCCTATTATAAAATAATTTCCACCAAAAGCCCTTGAACCTATGTTAAGGGTTAATTATCTGTGAAAGTTTTTCTCAAATTTTATCCATAATTTTATAATAATAAACCTATTAGTAATTTGTTTCTTTCAAGGCAATTTTGATTTTTATTATATTATTGCAAGGGCAGAATGAATAACTCTTTATAATATATAAAAGTTTAAAGTTTTATTAAAATATTTAATAAATATCTTTGTTCTGGAGAAAAGCCGAATAACATATATTTTTTTAAATATTCATTTTCTTTATATCATAGATCAAACTAACTACTTTAAATTTTAAACAATAAAATTAGTTAATATTAAAGCTATTATATAATACCATTTTTATTTGTCACGTTACATTTTAACAACTAGATCCTTATCTGGTAACTATTAAATCTGAATTTTTATCACGATATTACAACAAGTACATTTTTTTATTTGTTTTTCTCCCAACAACTTGGTTATCCTATAATAACAAATAGTGTTTATTCGTAAAAACCTATTAATAACCCAGGTAAACCGTATTTATTACTCATATACTTTATGTAACTTTTCTGTGTAATATATATAAAGTGGTTATAACACTTTAAATGGCACGTACGTAATATAAAGCTCGAATCTTTCCGATCTGCACAAATTGATTACGACATAAAATTCACGAGTAAGTACATAAGTGTATATCACGTACGCCTAGATTATGAAAAGATTTAAACTTTAAATTTTATGCGATAGAGCTTGGTTAATAAGGAAATGTTAACATTTTTAAGTATTTATAAATACTTTTAATATATTCTAAATAATTTTTAAACGCAGAAAACTATCTTATTTTTTATGTTAGTAAGCATCTTAAATTAAAAACAAAAGTACAAGAACACGTTAGTTAGAGCTATCGTATCATTTCAATAAATACATTAACCATGTATATTTACAAATTAAAAGTTAAGGGATTTTTGTCACAACAAAAATGTTTGGAAGAAACTGGTACTACTAGTTTATAATATAGTCTTTTTACAATAATTATTTTGAATTCTATTCTGTTATTTACTTAATAATCTATCTAGGGTAAACCAGGGTAAGATGGTGAGTATGGGTTAGATGGTGAATTATAGATAACTATACTATTTTACGTCGGCCGGTACTCACACCACTCCCGTATGTTTTGTTTGTGACAGGTGATTTACGATATGCAATTGTTGACGGCAAATTAGTTATTTAAGGTAAGTAAAATTAACTCATTTGTTATAGGTAGTCATATTATTTTATATTGTGATCATTTTGGTATACTTATGTTTTGATGCACTAAGATGCCACACGCGTCGGAAATTTTGTTAAATGGGTTTGTTTGGCATCTCGGAAGAGTTAAGGGTTAAACATTTTTACAAAATATAGTGTGGTTAACGAGATATGATTATCACCATCTCTCCCGGCAATTTGGGATACATGGTGAACCCAAAACAGGGATAGATTGTGATACATTAAATGTTCATTTTTTGTTTTAGATAGACATGCCGACCTTCTACAAACGGAAGCGTGAAAAGAAACTCCACACGTGGAGAGATGCACTGAGCAAGCACTACGAGACGCAGCTAGAGCTTACCAGGAAGACAGCCATCAGCATTTATGAAGCATGGTCAGTTCATAGGTTAATAGCGCTGAACAGGGTCAGCTCTGTATACCCCGGGACAAGGACCGAAGTGGTCCCATTCTTTCCAGGCTTGTACCCAACAAGAAGACCATCCAATAAATAATTCCGCCTAACCAATATAGAGGATATCTTCAAAAATATTATGGTTAATTACAAGTAATAAACAAAACCACAATGATAACTTGCATTGTCTATAATTATAATTAATGATTTTGGTGAAAGATTTAAAACCAGCTGATTTTTTAAACCAGTTTTCAAAGCTGTTTCTGTTTATATTTTTATGATAAATTCCTTTTTTAATCAAGTTTAAAATATTTAATTAGCTCTTTCTTGGATTCAATGGAAAACTCAAAATATTCAAATACTTTTCCAAACATTTTTTAAGAACTTTAGTCACGAAATTGACACACCAATGTTTTTAAGTAAAAGTGATGGATACTTCAAAGAACCGAAAATAAAAAAAAAGGGAATCATTAACATCGTTTAAGTTTTTTTCAAAAGTTTGTCGTCACTGCTATTTGGAATATACTAAGCAAAGATAAACAAAAATGAGGTCATTACAGATGGGTATAAATTTAACTCTATACAGGTGTGGAAACCAACTGACCGACCATAGGAAATTAAAAGCATAGGAAATATTCGAGATGGGATCTCGTCGCCGTCCGATACGGCAGACAAAAGCGGGGTAAGCCAGGAGCCCCTGATTGCGTTTTCTTTAAATATGCGGGCTTATTGCAGCGGTAAATTTTAGGAAAGTACATAGCAAGTTGGTGGAAGGGATTCAGTGTATGATTTGCCTATGGTCGACGGTTTGGTTTCTATACCGGTATATAATGTAGCGTGTAATTTACACACAATTTTATTTTAGGCTATCGAAAAGCGCAAACCCAAGGCAGGGACCTAAAACTTGGTATAATAACATAATTACCCTATGTTTTCCGTAAAACCAACATATGGGCATCCACTAAAATAAACATTTTGTTATGCTTAAGCGGTATTTGTGTTTACCACGTTTCATTAAAATGAAGTAGGGACCTATTTGCAAACAGAAAATATTGTGACTATGTTTTTATGTAAAACTTAAAAATGTATAAAAAGTCTGTTTTTCGGTAACTTTGTTGTAATAAAATGATTTAGTTTGGTAATGTTTGGTTTAATGGTTTATAGGTAGCTCTAATTAACAAAATATTAAAGAACATCTATTTTATAAATAAAAACAATGTTTAATTAAACATAATACAGTGATCGCCAAAGAGCTGGACACAGATTTTATTTATTTTTTAAAATTATTAATTTTTTTTTTTTTGTAATCACCTCTGCTTTAGTTCAGTGAACTGGGTTTGAACCTGCTTTGTACAACTGGGCCTTAATGTTTAGTAATATTTAATAAAAATACTTTTTTACCATGGCGTACTACATTTTAATTTTAATATATTAATATAGCCTTAAAAAACCCAGTTTTTAAATGTGAAAAAAAAATAGAAAAATCATGATAATTTAAATCAGTTTTGTCAAAAATATATGTTTTTTTATTTTAATTTCAAATTTTGCATATCGACTTAAAAATTAATATCTAAACACCTTTAGATATTGAGCCAACTTATCTCACTTTTTGATATTTTTATTTAATTTTTAACCGACTTCAAAACGAGCTTCGCCGCGTATGTTTTTTTTTTTGTGCAATACGATTACTCCGTTGTTTGTGGACCTATTTTAAAAATTATTATTATTTTTTTTAAGAGTACACTTTCTCAGTGGTCACATAAAAAAATAAAGTCAGGATTGCGAGAGAGAAAGGTACTAGACCTATTTTTTTCCTCTGCCATACGTAGGGAAATATCAAAGGCTCATTCAGAAACGACCGAACCGTAGTAAGTAAGACCAACAAAAAATGTAGTTTAGACGAGTTCACAAAATGACAGTTTAACATTTTAAAAATTAGTTTTGGAGTGATGGGTGGTATTTTACATTATTTTATTATAAACCTAGAGTGCATTAAGCAAAGCCATGCAGCCACAGGGGGGCAGCCCTTGACTTGGCGCTCTCTCTCGCAAAAAAAAAATCTTAATACATATTTTTTATTTTTTTAATATGTTTTTTACAAAACAAAGCCACAGCTATTAATTAATAACATATCACTACAATTACAGTCTCAATGCCCACAATAAAATTAAAAATAGCAAAATAGTTTTTTTAAGAGTATCTTAAATTACTACCCAATGAAAAAAATGTTCCAGGTTTTTCAGATCATAAGTTTATTATTGTTTTAGATCAATGAATAACAACTGCACAGTGCAAATATCAACTGTCGGAAAAAATGTATTATTACAGATAGTGTTTGGCTTTAAATTAAGTATTGCTTATGGTATTTTTAGACAGTCTTTTAAAGGAAAGCGACAAAAATTTTAATATTTATTTCTGTTTTTGTATTTTGTAAAGATAATACCAATAATTACGAAAAATTAAATAATAATCAAATCCGGTGCTAATAAAAAAATACAAAAGAAAAGCTGGTATTTTGTGTAGGGACGTCGTCTAGCCAACAAAATATCAGTTTCTTTCAAAACCTCGGGGTAGGCTAAAGTTAAATCTTGAATTTTTAATCGGTTATTAAAAAGTGCTTTAAAATAACTTACCTCTTCCGCCCTTAAACCCTGGATTCGCCGGTGTCGGCCTAACAGCGACTAGCTTATCTGGGACCGATAATAAAATCGGCGCATTAGCGACCAAATTTTTAAACCCCCATTTTTCTACCTTGTGGGTCTAGAATACATTAAATATAAAAATCACTGTAGAATCAGAAAAGGGTACTAAGGGTAGGGACTTATATAAACCCAAGACTAATACACACTTACGAATGGTCAATTCTGGTAAGCAACGAATTTTTTTAAATTTCTTTATTAAACCCATGACGAATACACACATACATATCGTCGTCTTAGTAAGAAAATTGCCTAACTCCACTTTTATACAAAAATAAGATTTTTACTTCTTCAGTTAAAAAGTAGCTTAAGCTGACTGTATTCAAATTTCTATAGGTGTCCTATGCGTCTAACACTTAAAACCCGCGAGGGCAAAATGCCCAATGGATATAATCTTGTAGGAGAATGCCTATCTTCAATAAAATTATTAAAAACAATATATAAGTTCATTCTACAATTAAATAATACAGTAGTATTCCAAAATTACATACATATTACATTTCCGTAAAAATATAATAATTTGTAGTAAGCCTCAATTTTTACCTTCTCCTGTAAACTTGCCTCAAACGGAGTTAAGCAGTTTTCTTATTACAGGCGACGATATATTGCAATACGTTTATTCTTGTATTTTATATTTACGTAAATTTATATGCAACAAATAAGTAATAATTAAAAGTGAATCCACATTTTTTTACTCTTTGAAATATTTCACAAAAAAAAACAATTCAGGGAAAAGTTAATGAACAACTTCACAACAATGCTTATGCTTCATTGGGGTTCACTCCTATTTAAATATCGCTTATAGGTCAGTTTAATCGCTTTTTAATAATCGATCGCAGATAAGCCGGTCGCAGATAAGCCTATTTCGGATGCGCCACCGGCATTAAGGCAACACTTTAATCTAACCTATTTGTTTGTGTATTTTTTTAAATTTCACTTTGACCCTATTCTAATATATTGAAAAATAATAATAATAATGCGTGTAGATACATACATTTCTACCACATAAAAATAGGGAAGGTATACCCTATACTTTAAATATTGACCTACTTTCTATTAAGAAAAAACGTATGTTCATTTAAATATCTTTTTTACCGCTAAAGTTGAAAGCTTCAAAAACGTGTCTCTAAAAAATCAAACCCTGTTTTGTATTACGAAGAGTGCATTAGAACCAATTTGAGCCTTTGGGCTTTAAATTGAACCTTGGCAAACCGTTCAGAGCATAATAGAGGTATTAGAGGGGATGCTCTTTTCTTGAGAAAATTATTTTGGGGGAATATAGATATCAGGAAAGCTTTTTGTAAAAAAAGTAGTGCTATAAGTATAAATCCGCTTCTGCTGAAGATTCAAATTACAAGGTTTTCAAACAGAAAAAGTAACTTTTAAGGTAAATATTAAGTGTTTTTTAAAACTATTAGAGTACAAACATTTTAAAAGTTTTTAAGGTCAAAAAAAGGACCCTTTCTCTTATAAAAGAATGTCTTAAAATGCATCCTTTCTGGAAATTCGGTCATTGTAACTGCAACGACGGGATACAATAGGCATAATGATGACTTTTTAAAAACTGTTCTATGATGTTCCGAAGTATGCGCTACTTTAAAAGCAAAAGAATTTTGTCCTTTTTTTTTTGTTTTTACATACCAGCTAGAACATACATACATATCGACGCTGTTTGGCGTAGACAAGACGTTATCAATAAACAGGGGTGTGTTTCTTTTTCACAAAAGCTGTTAGCATGCAAAGCAGCAACGCTACCTCTAGTAGATGTATACCTCCAAAGATATTTCAAAGGCCCATATTAAATTTGTGATATTAAAACACACCATCTCACTCTGTGACGTCATCAAAAATTTATGTCCCTCTGCTCACTCCTATCATAATTTTTATGACCTCACTCTTTCCGGAGACCCTGTATATAAAATTTATTTTTAAAGAAGCCGTACAAAAGCTACTACTTCCAAGTTAATATAAACAACTCAACTTGTAGACTACAAACAAGCTCCATTATCCACTTGTTGATAGATTATTATTTAAGTGTAAACACTGGCGGAAACTTTGCCTGTAACCTGACAGGGTGTAAAGTAAACTTACTAGTCCTCAACAAGAAACCTCTGTTAAGGTATACCTAGACATAACATGTATCTTATAGAACAATTACACCGGTCAAAATTTTTTTTTTTTTTGTTTCCGTTCTAATGCTTAAATTCTGGATTAACATTAAAAAACACTTAAATTTTTATTTTTAGTTCTCTAGAGTCTGCTTTTGTCTGATTTATGCTTAATATTTTATACATATTTATAAGAGACCTCGTACAAATATAGAAACAATCTTATTGTAGATTTTTCAAAAATAAAAAACACTTTTTAAGTCATCATTGATTATGCATTTTTAACTTTTTTCCTGCTATGCAACCGATTTCGCGTAAAAAATCTAAAAAATAGGATACCAGCATTGTAGAAAAAGTCACGAAATTAAATTTCTTGAAAAAATAAACTGGAATTTAAAAAATAATTTTTATTTTTTTAACAACTAGTGCCGTACTATAGATTTTTTTAATATCCAGTAAACATCGCTTTCTGGGCGCCACTGGTAGAAATAACTAAAAATCTTTTATATTAAAAATGCCTATTGGAGCTTTGTAGGTGCAAGTCAAAACTAATAAAAATATTTTGAATAATTTTAAACTTATTTTTTTTATCTTTTGGACAAAACCACGAAGACTAAAAAGCCTAAATAACTAAGGTACCGTGGGTGTCTTAAGCGAGGTAAGAGGGAGTTTGTTGACACGGGACTCTTAAATACTGAAGAAGATTTGGGGGGAAGGGAAAGACCCCTGTGGGCAGCAGGCTCCACATTCTAGAAACTCTAGGGATAAAAGAACGAACAAAGTGGGAAGTTCGGGGCATGTCCAGTTGGACCGTATAGGGATGTATACGCGCGGAACCACGAGTTTCTCTGTTGGGAACCGTTAGTGGAGGAACTATACTGACAATTCTTCAGAGCAGAAGCCATGAAAGTACCTATAAAAGCGATAGATCCCCCACAGCCCGACGATGGGCAAGAGAGGGAAGCCTTTCTGTAAGTGAAGAATCATTAATGAGACGAATAGCTCTTTTTTGAATAGAATCCAGAATACTTAGGGTTGTGGGGGAAGCCATGCCCCAGATATGAGAACATTACTCAAGGGAAGTCGGATTTGGGACAAATGTAAAGTGTATAAATTAGAAAGGGAAAAATACTTTTGGCTCAAAAGAGAAATCCAAGCTTTTTTGATTTAAATTTCCCTTTAAATTTGCAATTTAATGTCCTATCTAGACTATATAACTGTTGATAAAAGAAATTTTAATTTCGTAAGTAGTTTTTTGAAGCTGCCGTGGCTATAGATACAATGTGTTTATGCCACTTAAGGTTACTTTCAAATGTGACGCCCACAAGATTGAAGGTGTTTATGCTCTGTAAAACTTGGCCGCTCATAAGTAGAGGATGAGTATTTGGTGACTCTTTTCGCGACAAGGAACATGATTGTGTTTTGGATGCATTAAAGTGAACGAGATTTTTGGCGCCCCAATCCATTATTAAATTAAGATCCTGCGAAAGAGATATCTGCATCGCTCTGCCTTTGTTTACCAAATCAGGTTTAGTGATGGGTTTAAGAACTGAAAACTCGAGTGAAGGGTACTATCGTCGGCGAAACTATGAATGGAATTAGTTGTGGACAAGAGAAGGTCGTTGATGTGAAGAAGAAATAATGTGCCAGAACTGAGCCCTGAGGCACTCCAGCATTAACTTGGTGAAAGCTTGAAGAATGGCCGTCCACAATAACTGATATACGTCGATCAGATAGATAGATAACTTGAGAGCCAAGTACAGAGTTTGGTTTTAAGACCATAGAAGGGAAGTTTATTAAGAAGTGCGGCATACCAGACCTGGTTAAAAGCTTTGGATATATCAAGAGCAACGATCTGGGACTCACCTAGAAGCTCAAGAGACTTATTCCAGCAGTGTGATAAGAACGAAAGAAGATCTGCTGTAGATCTTTTGTGGCGAAATCCATACTGCCTTTTCTGCAAAATTTTGTGTTTTTCTAAATACTTAAGAATTTGTGAATTAATGAATTTTTCCATTACTTTACAAAGGACTGAAAGAATTGAAATTGGTCAGATTTAAATCCTTTCTTGGGAATAGGTTGAACACGTGCAGCTTTCCAGCTCTCCGGAAAGATACCTGTGTCGTAAGAAATTCGAAAGAGCCGAGTTAAGATTGGTGCAAGTTCTGGAGCACATTTTTTAAAACGACCGCTGGTATGCCCTCCAGCCCAGACGATTTCTAGGTGTTAAGGGAAGAAAGAATACGCCTAATGTGTTTTATTTTTAAAATAATATCGGGCATTTTATAAGGAACCGGGGTAACCGCTGGAATTGGATGATTTACGAGAGAGTCAAGGGTTGAATTGGCAGCAAATTGTTTAGCAAATAGTTCTGCATTTCCTTTAGCGGTAGAAATAATTTCATCTTCCAAAATTAGTGCTGGGAAAGAATTGATACAAAAATTCCTACTTATGTTTTTCGCAAAGGACCAAAAATATTTGCTGCCATTTGAACAAAAAGAACTTTGTTCTTAATACGATTGTCGAAAGAGTCACGGAAAAAAAATATTTTTATTTTTTTTTCCTGCAAGGCATAAATACTGCAGCAAGACGTACCCAAAATATTGCATACAGCTCATATCATCCAACGTATGATTTTTTTCGAGGTTGCTAATAAAAGGGTTTTACGTGGTAAATGTAAATGCTCTTTACTTACCTTATGTGGCAGTTTCATGATGCGTGTTTAATTAATGTATTTTGGTAGACGACCGCTTCAGGACACAAATAATTGTATAGGTTATTAATACCGCTGTCAAAGGTTTTTCCTTACCTGTTGTCTTAATGCGTTTTATTTTAATATTTTATTGTTGCGTTTCTTTATTTTTTCTAATTATATGTAACTAAGTTAAAACCGTCGAAATTCGACAGGTTCAATCTATCCTAATAAAAGGGAAAATATTTACTACATTTAGAGAAATTTTTTGATGTTTTGTTGTCCGAACTAACTGCAACAACATTAAGCAAAATATGAAAACAAATGCCAAATGCACTAGAAAAGTTTAAAAAGCATCCGATAAAGACGAGGTTCAATTTAGTTAATAATAATTACACAATACAAATGTGGTACTAAGTATATTTTAAGATTCTATACCAGTATATAACTGCTATATGTGGTTTATTCCCTATTTCCTATTTATAATAGTTATAGTTATAATATTCAAGGATAACTTATAAAATGCATATTCGTAGTGTAACAACATATATTTTCTAACTTGACGCTTACTCTGAAACGTGTTTGACTGTAATAAAGCTCATTTCTCTATCTGGAAAACCATTTATAGATATACATTTTCCACGTGTTTGACATAAATTCAACGGAAATTGCGTTCTGGTTACCATTTTATTATGAAAATAGGCTTAAAATTATAAGCAGAATTTCATATGCCTCTAAAAAGGCAGATATTTTGGCAAAATTTGTAATTTAACGATAAAATTTAATAAACTTTACAAACAAAAACTGAGATCGAGAATTCGTTTTAAAACTTAGATTTTTCTTTGAGAGTTTACAAAAATTAACTTTTTAACAAATTCCAAAATATACATGTTTTTCATCAAAAGGTCTATTTTATTGCCAATAGCGCATTTCTTTTATTTTTAAACGTTTAAGGAAAAAAAAAGCTTCGTAAATTTAAATTAATAGGTAAATACTAAATATTGGAGTGGAATTAATAAATAAAAAAATAATCTTTAAAATTGGTTAAAATCGGACCACAAACGCCGGGGTAATCGCATAACATACACACAAAAACATACATGGCGAATTAAGAACCTCCTCGTTTTTAAAGTCGGTAAATAAAAAATTTAGGATCGCTGATGGGCGCTATTTTGGAAAAAAATTAAGTGGAAAGGTAGTTCTTATGACACATCGTTTTAAAGCTTCTGATAGTACCTTATAACTTAATAATATATAAAGTGAATACCTTTATCTACTACGAAGTAACGCTATTTTAAAAATTTTCTGAATATCTGATTTGAATGGACTTATTTCTAAAACTTATAAATTTGAATAGCCCTAATCTAACATTTTCTTAAAGCTCTTTTAATGATAAGTTACAGGGTGGTATATTAAAAAAATACAGGTTGCGGCATTTTAATTAATCTGGGCACTATTAATAATGGCCGGTCTATATTCATAATGCTCTACTCAATCGGGCAATGTAATTAAAACAGCATAATTAATCACTTTTTCGGGCCATTATGAACAATGTCCACCCTATCTTGGGCAAAGTAATAAATTTGGTGAGCTGTAGTGTTTTTTATACTAACCAGAACACCCCTGGCTCATGTTGCCGTATTTGCAATTTCAGGGACATGGCCCTGCAAGTAAAAATTAATTATACTCCAAGTGATAAATTCAAGCTATCTCAAACACTGACTTATTACATGGACCGCGGGCCGTCGGGAAATATAAATAATAGCCGGTCAAAGTGATAGTTCGATTTTAACAAAGTATATACCTTTTTTCGACGAGTTTACTGGTTATCTTCTTCCACTTAATTTAAAGTAGTGTAAGCAGTTTCTTCTAGTTTACACATAAACATTAATATCAAGTCCGAATAGTATATGCCAAGGAACCCCTAAATGCCGAGTTTCATTACAATTTTTAAAACGCATTAAAAATATCAAAATTAATTAAAAATATCTTTTTTATTTTGTATCCGTGTACGTGTCCCGTTATCTTTTTTGGTGTTTAAATTAATGGCGCTATCAGAATAACGCTAACTTGATTGGTTTAGAAAATACATGATGATTCTCAAAAATTTGTCGAGAAAAAATGAATATTAATTTAATTCATGGCCAACAAGTTTTTTTTTTGTTAGTTTGCTGTGTAGAGCAATGCAAAATATTAAGTGTCATATATTGTTGTAATCGCAACAAAAATGCATTTTTTAAATATATTCAGATACAGTATGTCCCATTTAAAAAAATTCTGTTTATGTTATATCTCAAAAATTAAAACATTTATATTTATTTTATAAATGCCACTGGATTCTAAGTAAAAAGTTATAAAACTTTTGTATTTGAAGTTTCTTTCTATCTCCATAAGTGTCCGAGTAATAAGACATAATATACATCGACAAATTTTCAGAATCACTCTGTATTTTCTAAACCAATAAAGTTAGCGTGGATGTGATTGAACGGGACACGTATCTTAGTTTTTTTATCTGTTACCTTTAGCCTGTACCCTATAACACCAATCAAAAAAACCACCCTGTACATATATTAAATTTATTTGTAATTAATATTTTCGTTTTCAATTTTCTAAAAGGTAAATCGCTAACGTATTTTAATACAACCAATTTTCTTGAAAATCCAATTTAATTATTAAGTTCCTCCTTCATATTTCAGTGAAAAGCTGTCTTTTGAAATAGATTTTAAGAAGGTAGAATTTTTATAATAAAAGAAAAGTAAATAAGTGTATTCGGGTACAGGTCACCTTATGGGATAAAATCGATCAAGTTGAATTTACCCGGTTTGGATTTGGTATTTGCTGAAGATGCACTGAATGCACTTTTATATAGAAGACTATTTGATTTTAGCTGGCACTCCAGAAATTAGGGAATGCAAAAAGGAAATAAGCTACATGGAACAGGGCAAGTTGGGCCGAGACGATATTGACCCGGAAATAATCCAGTTCGACAAGCAGCATGGAATGCCAATAGATTGCATGTGGGTCATCACAGTTAGACTAAACTGGAGGGTAAGTTTTTAACACGCTTTTATTAGCTTCACTTATATGTATGTATGTATGTTTGGTATTCTTTGGACCAAGAGTAAGTGGCTTATTACTGTTAGTATATCCCAACCCATTAACTGCGTTCATTGCCCAAGAGGGATAACGGGTGGGTCTTAGACATTATATAACCTTTTAACACGATCACTGCCACCTTGAGATGGAAAAACCGTCTGCTACAGCCAAGGTATATATATTTTACTTTAAAACCATCTAAAGCATAGATAACATACATTTAGATCCGAAGTGGCAAGAAGCATTTTTCGGATTTTTACGATCTTGCGCAGTGGGTGGACGATCATGCGCACTTAAATGCCGTGGCAAAATACAAAGACCGGCATCCCGTACAGGACGCCGTCAACGAATTCTTTTTGATAATGCGTATAGTTTTTTGTCGCCGGATGCGTTTACCCTCAACTGGCTTGCGCACAAACCGTAACATTTGTCAAGACTCACATTTGCATTGCTGCTTTTTTAAGTAATTTAGATTTATTTTAAATTTGATTTTTTATAATAGAACTGGACCTCTATGGCTATATAAATAAGTAGAAAAGGTTCGTTTCTTTAACAGTCCGAAACTAGAAGCAATTTATGCATGACAGGCAGTATGGATTTAGCCACAAAAGACTTACAGTAGATCTTCTTTCCTTCGTATCATACTGCTGGAATAAGTCGCTTGAGTTTCTAGGTGAGTCCCAGATCGTTGCTCTTGATATATCCAAAGCTTTTGACCAGGTCTGGCATGTCGCACTACTTAATAAAGTTCCCTTCTATGGTCTTTCAACTGACTCTCTAGTTATCTATCTGATCGACGTGTATCAGTTATTGTGGACGGCCATTCTTCAAGCTTTCACCAAGTAATTGCTGGAGTGCCTCAGGGCTTCGTTCTGGCATCAACATTGTTTTTTTCACATCAACGACCTTATCTCGTTTTCAACTAATTCTATTCATAGTCTCGCCGACGATAGTACCCTTTACTCCAGTTTTCAGGTTTCTGAACCCATCACTAAACCTGATTTGGAAAACAAACGCAGAGCGATGAAGATATTCCTATTGCAGGATCTTAATTTAATATTGGATTGAGGCGCCAAAAATGTCGTCCATTTTAATGCATCCAACACACAATCATGTTCCTTGTCGCGAAAAGAGTCATCAAATATTTATCCTCTGCTTATGAGCGGCTAAGTTTTACAGAGCAAAAACACCTTCAATCTTGTGGGCGTCACATTTGAAAGTAACCTTAAATGGCAAAAACACATTGTATCTATTGCCACGGCAGCTTTAAAAAGATTGGATTTCTCTTTCAGCCAAAAAGTATTTTTCCCCTTCTAATTTATATACTTTATATATGTGTCCCAAATTCGACTTCCATTGAAATATTGTTCTCATATCTAGGGCATGGCGTCACCCACAACCCTAAGCATTCTTGATTTCATTTAAAGAAGAGCTATTCGTATCATTAATGATCTTTTACTTACAGAAAGGTTTCCTTCTATTGCCCATTGCCGGGCTGTGGGGGATATATAGCTTTTTTATACGTACTTTCATGGCTTCTGCTCTGAAGAATTGTCCAGTATAGTTCCTCCACTCACGGTGTTCCCAACAGAGAAACTCGTGGTGCCGCGCGTATGCATCCCTATACGGTCCAACTGGACAGACCCCGAACTTTGTTTGTTCTTTTATCCCTAGAGTTTCTAGAATGTGGAACCTGCTGCCCGCGAGGGTTTCCACCATATATATATATATATATATATATATATATATATATATATATATATATATATATATATATATATATATATATATATATATATAATATATATATATATATATATATATATATATATATATATATATATATATATATTTATTTATTTATTTATTTATTTATTTATTTTTGGACAAACCACAAAGTATATATATATATATACATATATATACAGTGGCGGCAAACTAATTGGAAACGATACTTAAAAAACAATTTAATAATTTTAATACAGAAATGTATATGAGAAATTTCAAATTTTATTTCAATGTTTGATTATACAGGGTGTTATTTAATAAGAGTGATTTTTCAAGTATTTTTAAGGTAAAAAGTTCCTATGAACGTGTGTGGTCTAAGATGCTTCGCTTTCAAGATACAGGGTGTCAAAGTTTTATTTTTATTTATGTTTTTTCTGCATAATTTCCTAAATAATGCCGATTTCCGAACGAAAATTGGTACCTGGGGGTTTTTTGACATGAGAAATTTGAATTTGTTCTTAATTTAGCTCTTACTTGTAGAGGGCGCTAGCCACATGTATATTCTCACTTTCAAAGGCTCATGACTTTTGTACAACCCTGTATTTACATTTTTTTTTAAAGAAATGGATTTCTTAGTCATTTTTACGTAAAAAAGGTACTCTTATTAGATGACGCTACCGTATACAAATTAACATTTTTTTTATGTTTTATGTATTTATACGATATGCTTCATTCGTGTCACTTCATCAACAATAACAAACCCATAACCCCTTAAAATAGCAATTCCTCAAAAGCCTTTATCACAACAAAGACTCCCTATAAAATTGTATGTACTTACTTCTTGAAGCATAATACCAAAACACAGTTTGGCTAGGTCAAATATAGCCTGGGACAAAACTAAAGCAGCCTAAAAAAATTGCAAATGACCAAAATATATATATATAAATAGCAAAAAATAGTTATCATGCAATAAAAACAACCTATTTAAATATTTTCTATATACTTGACACCCCAAAATATAGAGCAAAAAGACTTAACTTATTTTGCAGTCCATTTGTTTTCAGTATTTCCAAGGTGCCCCTAATCTTGTGCAAATTCTAAAGCACCGTCTCACCCAGTCCCATAGCAGTTACCACTGCCAAACAGTATAAGTTACTATTAAATTTTAAGTACTATTTTAATTACTTGATAATTTATATTATTGAGAATTTAAATTAAGAGACACAATATTGCAACACGGTCATTTAGCTGATAAAAATGGGTCTCTAGATCAAAAATGCTGAAAAATATTTTCGTATTCTTTGCAGAAATAGGCATACGATTTGTGTTGGTGTCTCGGCTAGAACCAAGCACTTTAAGAAAAGGCACAATTTAAGACGAAATATTAGGCATCATTGTCCTAAAATCTAAATAAAACAAAGTAGGTACCAGCGAATGTCTCGCGTAATTTAATATACAGCTACACTTGAATTATTACATAAACTGCAGTGGTATTAAACTGACTTTGCACGTTTTCCTTCATGGCAGAACTTTTAACGAAATCTATGAGGACAACCACCAAAAACTTAGCACAAATTGTAGCTTTGAGCCTAATTTTAACCAACTTCCAGCTATTCGATTTCTTTGAAACTTTGCACACGTATTAAGGAAACATGACAATGCAAATAATCTGCAAACAGTATCCCGTTATCTTTTTTGGATCGCCAGGAAAAAAATTCCATTATATTATAAAAACAACACCTAGGGATGCCATCTGTTGGCAACACATTTCAAAACTTTGCTATTAAAAAGAAGAAGAAATTTTTTTAGTGGGCTGGCAACATGTTAGCAATTTGGTCCAAACATAGCCCGGACGTCATCTGTTGGCAAATTTCAACTGTATACTTAATGAAGAAGAAATTTTTATGAGTTGCAATCTGTTGGAAAAATTTTAAAATTTGCCACTGTTCACAAAAATTTTTCGCCATTTGTCAAGAGTAGCAGAAACTAAATGAAAAATAATAATAGTTTAAAGATTAAAAAAACACGCTTTTATATGCAATCGAACTAAAATTATGAAAATAATTTTTCATTAAAAAAAAAATATTGTCATTTCTCATAGTAAAAGTGTGGGTGATAAATATATTAAATGTTATAATTATTATATTTGCAAATATCTATGATGGAAAAGTTGCGAAAAATAGCAAAATGCAATCCCACGCCATCATGAAATGAATTTTTCATATTTATCTACAAGAAATACGTATTATCTCAATTTTAGCTAACTCAGATTTCTCTTTTTTAGCAACGGTGTTAAATACAGTATTTTAAAAAGTCCAGTCCTGTCAGCAATCCATTTGACTAAAAACTGGCAAAACCTAGAAAAACATATCTACCTATTATCCCTTTAAAAAAAAAGATAGGCAAGAAGAGATAAAAAAGTAAGTATTAGTTAATAAGGTGCAAGTTTAATCTGGCCCTGTATGTGCCTAATGTATATGTTTATATGTATATTACATTAAATTCATTTTTTTAATCTAGTGTACTTTTAATGGAGTAGGGGAGGTCCGGGAAGCACTCCACCCCGTGTGAAACGCCGTAAACCGTCAAAATATTTTGAATGCAAATCCTAATCGGTTCGATATTTATCGGTTAGTACAAACATTAAAGCCAAAATGCTAACTTAGCTACTTTGCTCTCCGCGAAATCAGCTTTTGAAACCTTCACTTGTCAAAAACGTTATGGGTAATGTGTGATGTAATTTTTCTTCTGTAAAAAAATTAAACGTAAGTACCAAACATAAGTATTAATTTTTGCATCATTAAAATATTATTAAAATTAAGGTAATTTTGTATTTTATAATGTATTATTAAAATATTATGTTTTGTGAAGTTTAAAAAAACAATTTGTAATGAAAAAGTTGCTTTTTCTGAGCAAGACCGCCCAGAGAAAATTGCTCTGCTCCACATGCCCCAGGTGGTACCAAACCATATATTTGCGTTTTAGCTGTGAAGTGTAGATATTTAAAATTTTGTTAATAATTAAAATATTGTAATTTATTTGGTTTATGTTTGTATAAAATGAGTTAAAAATATTTTTATTTTTTTATCTTTCTTGATACCTCTAGTTTTGTGCCCACAATTTTATTATTTAGAAAATCTAAATGTCTACGACTTATAATAAATATTAGACAAGGTATACCGGTATAGAAACCAAAACCGTTGGTAATAGGCAAATCATGTTAAATACCTTCCACCAATTTTCTATAAACTCTTCTCTTATATTCGAGTGGGAACGAAATCGGGGGCTCCTCGCTTACACCGCTTCCGTCTTTTTTCAGACGGCGGCGCGATCTCACCTCAAATATTTCCTCTATGCTTTTAATTCCCTATGGTCTGCCAATTAGTGTTTTACACCTGATGGTTTTAATAATTAAAAATGTTTTATTTAATAGTTAAAGCCAGATAGTAGAGTCTTAAAAACATAAATTTTTTTTTTGCTGAATACGTTGACTAAGCCACAAAATAAGTAAACCTAAAATAAACAATAGATTTGAGGTATTAACGCCGTTTGTAATAAAGACTGATATATTACTGACATTTCCACAATATTGAAATTAGCCTTGGTAAACGGAGCTCCTCAGACCCCCTCCCTATCTACATGTTAAGAATTATTTTTAACGATTAAAGAAGAAAAGAAGTGTCATACGGCCTTTTTTATTTCATTTAATGACCATTTTTTTCTTGTACTTGGATTCATTTCAGGGGTAGAAAAAAATGACAGCCACAACTCATAATTATTTTGTGCATTTAGCGGTATCGTGCCATATCTTCCCAACACATAAAACGACTGTAAAGTAAAGTAAACTGTGTAAAGTTAAAGTCGGGATTTCAAACTAGTAAGAAACCATCCCGTCTCTCTTGAGAGAGTATTAACCACCGTGTAGTCTGCATTTCACTACTGTTGACAGTCATATCTTTTAGGCAAAGATACTTGGGTTGGGCCTAGTTTAAAGTTCTGATAGCTGCAGCAAGCGTAGTTAGCGCGGTATAAAGAAACTTTTTATATCTTAAAAATTACGTTAACAAAAAAAAAATTAAAAAATCTTTGTACTAGGTGGTGAATCTTGAAAATAAACTAATTTAAAAAAATCATATAAACAAAATCGGCACGTGGGCTGGATTTTAAGATATGAAGGGCTAAACTTAAAAAAGATGTGTTTTATCAATATCGTAAATACTTCTTAATTGATTTTATAAAATTCAACAATTCTTTTTTACATTAAAAAGCCCATAAGGCTCTACCTAATTGAATTTTAAAAATGCAGTGGTGTTGTACCTAAAAACATATTTTTAACAAAAATGTACGCTACTGGTTCTTGGTGTGAAATTTTTAATGTTTTGTTTAAACTAGCAAATAAAAAATTTAGCTTTTTACCTCTTATTTTTTGCATCTTGCCGGGTTTTTAAGTGAAAAAAAATACAATTTACCTAATTTTAACTCCTTGACTACACACATAAAACGTATAAATAAATTCTTTGTTTTTTTATATTAACAAATAAATATTTATATAACATTAATCACAAACACCCAACTTAATACCAATTATATTAAAGCTAACGAATTTTCACAAATTATATGTTTTTAAAATTCTCGCCCTTCTTTCACTCAAGTCAATCTTATAAAATTAGGTAAATATTATTTTATTTCTTAAAAAGTTAGCAAATACAAAAAGTTAAAAAGCTCAAAGAGAATCAGTTTTATTTTCCCTATACTAACCAAAACAGCAAAACTCTTTAAAAACATCTTATTCCAAAAACAAAAAAACCTAAATAAGAAATCTGTAATTTTGTTTGTTTAATTAAAGAAAATAATTAATATTGCACAAAAGTTTGGGTGGCATACATTTTTTGGTTGGGTAATATATGTTCACGTATTGTTCAGGTACCACTTGGGACGCCACTGAACCTAAAAACTATTACCTGAGCCAGACTGAATGGGCTTCTGCCACGCTCCACAACAACTTATTGAAATCGAATAAAATGTTTTTAAAATAATAGTTAAAAAGAAACGAACGTTTTTAATACCATAATATCTCGAAACAATGCATTTTCAGACCTATATTTATTAAAACTGTCAGCACCTGCTTAGAACTCTTAACGACCACCCTGGTGGACCCGGTGCAATTAATTTAAGATGTCCTGTGCAGCACAAGAAACGAGTTAGAGGAAATTGCCCGGTAAATAACATAAAAGCAGGAGTTTTCTGATAATTGTCTCAAAAGTGATGCAACTCCGATTATAACCAAATTTGGTATAAGGTTTTTTTTTTGGGCGCTGATCACGAATCTGAGATGTTTTTCGTAGACTTTTTTTGTTTTCGAGATATTTAATAAAAGTTTAATATTAAACTAACAAAATTTTTATTATATTTTCCTTTTAAGGTACACAATTCCTACTAGAGGTTAAAGAGGCCCACAATATTTGATTTTCACTTTTAAAACCTGTCTATGTATTTTACACTCTTAAATTGCAGTAGTTTACCTAAAAAACGCTGCAACCATGTATACACCGCCTATCCAAATAGCTTATTAAAAACAAATAAAAGTAAAGCTACAAAAACTACTGCAAAAAGCATAAAATACATCTTAAAAACAGGGTTATAAAAAAAAGTAAAAATTAAATATTGTGTAACACATCAACAAAGAATCAAAATTGTGTACAAAAAATGTAATAAAAATATGAAAATAAATTTGGCTTAATTTTAAACTTTGGTAATAGATATATTCGGGGAATAATCATTCAAAAAAAAAAAATAGAATCGCCATCAGCAGCCCAAAAAACAATGTTGCTACCACTTCGAGATAACAATGTTTATTTTTAACTATCGAACCTTTAAGAACACTCACACGCCCAGATTCGACTTCAAACCGCCTAAGCTATAGATATAGTTGTTATATTCTAAAAGAAACTAATTTTCATATTGCCGACGTTTCGATTTATTTTAACTTATTAACAGGGTTCTGTTATACAATGAAAAAAAAATTATGGTTTTATTAACTTGTGTTTATATGTTTTAATTCTTTTTTACATACATTAAAAAAAAACACTAATATTTTAGCCATATATTAAATTCGAAATATTTGTTTGGAAATAACCAATACGTAGTTAATAATGTATATCTGCTTAATGCTCATAGTATGTTAAACATAATGGTAATATACTTTAAAACAAAACAACATAAACATTAATAATTTAAATTAATACAAAGTTTTGCTTCTTCACGTAAATTACGATATATACCAACATTACACAAATTTATGTGTGGCAGATACGACAAAAAAACAGCAACGGTAACAACAGTTTAAAATAAACAAAAATATTAAAGGCAACCAACAAGTTAATAGTAATTTTTCCTGCATCAAGACTAAAACAGTACCAGGGACGAGTCATAAGGGGGGTCATGGGGCCATGCCCTCCTCTTTCATGCCACATTCTTTGTAATTAAATTAGGAATTTTTATTTCGTTTTAAAAATTTAAATATTCGTTCGCAGTCGTTCCTGAAATATCTGAAACAAAACAGAAATTTTGCGAAACAAATATATTTTTTTCTCAGTTGATTTTAAAAGATATTTTTAAAATAAATGACACAAGTATTGCTAATTTAACTGTTCTATAAAATGAAGTCACTCAATTTAGGATCCGACGTTTCGTTTTTGAGCCACCATCACCACCTTTGTTTTTTAAATAGGCGGAATATTTAGTTTTAAACATCATAAACTCGTGTTTTAATTCTAAATCCAAGGATTTATTACACTTTATATTTATGCGACGGTCTAAAGCAAAAAAACATCATTTAATTTTTTGTCATTTAAAATAACTTCATTATTACACACAATCTTGGAAATTTTCATTTGACGATAAGTATGCATTCATTTTTTTCACTTTTGCCTAATTAATAAAATTCTTTTTATTTATTTATTTTTTCATATTATAACTAACAATATAGAAAAATTTATAAAATTGCATACATTTACTTATACATATTAAAATAAGGCATTTAATTTATTTAAATGTCCCTATCAAGTTTATCGTGTCCTGTCATGAAAAAAAAGATAAATACTCACCTGCAAATGGAAATTTCCCTGAACGTTTGGAGAAAATAGTTTATGAATCGCAAAATAGTGACTGATTATGGTTTTTGCTTCAAAACGTCGCATAAATGTAAAGTGGGATATATTGTTGGATTTAGAATTAAAATACGAGGTTATAAAGTTTAAAAACCAAATATTTCGCCTATTTTTAAAACAAAGTTTATGATGGGGGCTCAGAAACGCAACGTCGGATTTTAAATTTAATAGCATTATTTTATAGAACAGAAAAAGTAGAATTAAATGTGTTGTTTGTTTTCAAATATCTATTTTAATAAACCGAGAACGAAAATAAAAACTCTTTTGCAAAATTTCTTTTTTTTTTTCTGGATAATTCCAAAACGGTTAAAAAATTTTAAAATTTTCAAACAGATATTTCTTACCATTTCCGAGATCGTAATGGTGCCGTTCGAATTTTTACACCCTGTATAAGTAATCTAAAAACCTAATAATTTTTCGTCTCAAAATTACGATAATATTACGCTGAGAAAAGTAATGTATTAGTAAATAGAATGGAGACTGTTAAATACATATTTACGAAAGAATGGTTGCGGGCAGCTTTTCAGTTACCTTGTTATAAGAAATCTGAAAAGACAAGAAGAAAGATGTGCAAATTTAGGGGTCCATGTTTTTAATGAATTTAGTAATTTAATATGTGGTGGGCATTTAATTTATAGGTATCAAGTTCACCCTAATAATATTATTTAAAACATTGTTTGACATTTATCAAAATATATATTTAAATCTAAAATATTAAACAGTTTTTTAATTTATAAATTACTACAAAGAGTGCAATAAGCAGTAGAAATATGGCAAACACAATAACGTTTAAAATTATTAAATTTTCAGTTAAACTATTCATCAGCAAATACGACTAGTTCTTTGATTTTCCTTGGGGTTCAAGAAAGCACCAAACCATTAATATAATTAAAAGTATTAACAGCACCATTAGAAAAACAATATAGCCTATTAGTACGCTTTCTTTTCTTTCTTCTTCTCGTTTGTCTTCAACATATTGATTGCTTACTGCGGATTGTTCCAAATAATTCATAGAATATTACTTTAACTAATTCTAGTTTTTATTTAAAGAGCTAACCTCTATGACTAATGTAGCTGTCAATTTTTTTAACAATGCTATTAAATGTCAGTAATAACATGCCACCCTTATGCTGGTTTTACACGTTTTAAAGAGCTTAAGCAAGTAACTAAAAAATATGCCTAGCTATTTATCTACTTGCACAAGTACCAAGTTCCAATGCCATATATAGAAGTTGCGTTTTAATACTTACGCCCCCTTAAACACGTAATTTTTTGGCCTTGATGGTTTGTGATAAAAACCCGTGTATCTTTGATTTAAATGAGAAGCGTACATAATTAAATCGCTCGTCACCCCACAGTTGGCAATGGCAAACCACTGTGTAGTATTATGCCACACCCTAGGTAGTAGTTATTTAACAAATAACGTCCATGGTGGCACTTTCGCGTTGTCTAAAAGATGCTGTAAAATGCAAAAAACTGCATGTTTCAGTGCCTATGTTACTTTTTTGCCGATTTGGAAACGTGACTTCCAAAATTGTTGAGCCTCCTGGCGTTATAAGCCGGACAAAAGTCCAAATTTCTTTAAAATTGATATTGAGAGCCTGAACAGCTGAAATAATCTGAGTTCTTAAAAGATTTGAGTATGGTATTTAAATTTCCATAAATAAAAGATTTTTTCCAAATCCGAATGGTTTGCGCTCGTCGCCGTCGGCTGGACCGGCGCGGTTTCCATCTTCCACTACAACTAACAGGAAAGAGTGGCATTATTGCATTCTAAATATCAATGAATACCTTATTTTCTATTACTCTCTATCTTAAGGCAAGTCGCTTTCTCCTTTTTTTTCACTTGTTAATCCCAATGGTGCAATAATCATTTAACTGTATAAGGTTTTGATTTAAAATGGAAAAGTTGGTATTATTTTTGGTTAATCGCTGAAGATTTTCAAGTGCTAAAATATTAAAAATGTGCATCCAGTTCAGTCATACATTCTAATAACATTTTAAAATTTTATAACATTTTTTAAGAAAATGACAAGCTTACTACTTATATCATTGGAATTTAGTATAATGTACAAATATTAAAAATAATAATAGTAATAATAACAAATAAAATATTTCTACCAGTGAGAACAGCTTTATCTCTTTATTATAATTGATGTATAATTACTTTAGTACAGATTTATTTTAACGTTACTTTAAAAATAGGTATATAGTCTGCGTCTATTAAATTTAAAGACTTTTTAAAATCAAAAATTCCAGGTAAAAAAAGAAATTCCATTTATAGCTTCTTTCCATAAAGAAAAAAAGTCTGTTTACAAAATATCATGCAATATAATGGTTTATTAAATTGCTGCACTGCAATTTTTACACGCAAATTAAAACTTTAAATGTTGGTTGCCGCGTTTTTTGATTTAACATGTTGTTTTAAAAAATTTGTCAGCATTAAAAGTTTGGCCATTTCTTTTAGGCATTATTTAATTTGTGTTTTTTTTGTTATGCGAACATTTATATGATAGGCAGAAATATATTTTTTATGACAGTTAAAAAACAGTTGTTTAATTATTATATTATAGATTAAGTACTCCATTTTAATACACATATACACAAATACAATAAATGGTAAAAAAGTAGCTCTTTTAAATAGTTCGACGCTTTTATCCACTCTTTAACTTAGTATTTTTATAAATTAAACCATGAAAAAGAATAAGTTACCATAAATTCCGCCATAACTTGTTTGTGTTTATGTGTCCCTCTTAAAATTGGTAATTGTCTAGAAAGTTGCGACAACTTCGATTTTAACGAAATTTGGTATACGGGTTTTTTGGAGCGCTGGTCACGAATCTGAATAAAATTTTTGGAAACGTTCGATTTCAAAATAATTGATATCAAAATTTCAAATTTTGACTATCCTTATTTTCACTATGCCCCCTTTTTGTATAAAATTCCAGATATTACACTAAATTGGCATCATACAATATTTCATTTAACATTAAAAACCTTTTTAAAACATGTTTTTTCTTTATTGATTTTATGCCTTTCTATATTAATATAAGTAAAAGGTTTACTTTAAATCAAATCGCTAAATTTGCAACCATTGATAGACATAGGTGTATGCATGGCTGCAGCGTTGAGGAGGAATTGTATCCGCAGTTGGTTTCTTGTGAAACATTTTTAAATATTAATACTAAATAGAAAAAATTGCTTTTTAATGTTTCAAAAATTATTAGAGCATTACTCTACAATTGTTTCGCCTTTCTAGGGCTTCATCAAGAGTACTTCGTATACTAAACTTAAAAAGAGAAATATTTACAAACAGAACCATTTAACACGTTTTTCCCAAAAAGGTCTATAAAATATTATTAGGGGTTTTATTATGCGGCCCAGATGTGGTAATAAATTTATTTATAATTGGCATATCTGCGAAATTTATTTGATCATTGGTAGAAAGAGTTGTATTGTCTATAAGTGATTTTTAATTTCTAGTTGTTCATATAAATTTAATTTTTACCTTTGTTTTCTCTATGGAGTAGTTTAACATTATTAAGATCTATAAAGTGGTTTTGTTCTATACAATGTGTTGAAATGCCTGTGTTTTTTAAACCATTTAAAATTGATGTTTTGTGTTCTTTTATTCTGTTTTTTATGCTCCTTCCACTTTGACCAATATATTCCGCATTACAGTCTGCGCAATTAACTTTATAAACCCCTGACATATCTAATTTTTCTGTTTTGTCTTTATTGTTAACTAATAATCTACCTAGGTTACTCTTATTTACAGACACAGTTTTACAGCCTAACTTATCTAGCCTATTGGATACATTATTGCTGATGTTTGGTATATAATTGATAAACTTAAAATTATTGTTTTTAGGTTCTGTAATACTATAAAACTCTTTAGCAATTAACTTTTGTTTTTTCTTTGTTAACAATTTATCAACAAGTGATTCTTTATATCCGTTGTTTCTTGCTATTTGTTTAATAATGCAGAGTTCTTTGTTAAAATTTGATTGACTTAATGGGAAAGTGACAAGTCTGTGAATTAAACTATGAAAAGAAGATAATTTTATTTTCCATGATTGGTTCGATGCGTAATTTATTACCGTGTCTGTCGTCGTTGGTTTTCTGTAAATATCGAATTCAATGTGGTTGTCAATATTTTTAATGTTTATATCCAAAAATTTATCTCATTTTCAGTTCCTTTTCCATAGTGAACTGAATGTTGCTATTTATTGAGTTTAGAAAATTTAAAAACTTATCTAAATTTCTCTCTGTACTATTCCAAATGCAAAAACATCGTCTACATATCTTTTCCAATAAAAATGTGTTTAATTAGTTGATTATTAGAGTTAAATAAAACTTTTTCAAAATGAGCCATAAAAATTTCCGACAATAAAGGAGAAATTGGAGAGCCCATAGGCAGGCCATCATTTTGTTTATAAAATTCACCATTAAATTTAAAAGAATTTTGATTTAGGCATGTTCGAACTGCATTTTTAATTCTGTTTTTGTTTTAATATCTAAGTTTGAGGCACCGATTAAGTTATTTAAAATTTCTATAACTTCTTTTATTGGAATTGAGGTAAAAAGACTTTTTACATCAAAAGAAACTAATTTTGAATTGTTTGGAATCGTTAGGTCCTTCGTAAATTCGATAAATTGAAAAGAATTTTTTATTGAGTGCGGGGACTGAAAATTAATTAAATCGGGTAGTATCTTACTTAATTCTTTTGCAAGTTTATAACAAGGAGCGTTAACATATGAAATGACCGGTCTAATGGGGTTATTTTCTTTGTGAATTTTTGGTAAACCATATAATAGAGGTGTCGAAGGGTTCATTACTTTAAGCTTATATGGTTGATTTTGTGTGATAATGGGACTATTTTTAAGTATCTTAATAATTTCAGATTGATGTTTGTTTGTGGGGTCATTTGGTATTTTAATTATATTGCTGTTATTAGACAGCTCCTTGTTATAAACTTGCAAAAGAATTAAGTAAGATACTACCCGATTTAATTAATTTTCAGTCCCCGCACTCAATAAAAAAATTCTTTTCAATTTATCGAATTTACGAAGGACCTAACGATTCCAAACAATTCAAAATTAGTTTCTTTTGATGTAAAAAGTCTTTTACCTCAATTCCAATAAAAGAAGTTATAGAAATTTTAAATAACTTAATCGGTGCCTCAAACTTAGATATTAAAACAAAAACAGAATTAAAAATGCAGTTCGAACATGCCTAAATCAAAATTTCTTTAAATTTAATGGTGAATTTTATAAACAAAATGATGGCCTGCCTATGGGCTCTCCAATTTCTCCTTTATTGTCGGAAATTTTTATGGCTCATTTTGAAAAAGTTTTATTTAACTCTAATAATCAACTAATTAAACACATTTTTTATTGGAAAAGATATGTAGACGATGTTTTTTGCATTTGGAATAGTACAGAGAGAAATTTAGATAAGTTTTTAAATTTTCTAAACTCAATAAATAGCAACATTCAGTTCACTATGGAAAAAGGAACTAAAAATGAGATAAATTTTTTGGATATAAACATTAAAAATATTGACAACCACATTGAATTCGATATTTACAGAAAACCAACGACGACAGACACGGTAATAAATTACGCATCGAACCAATCATGGAAAATAAAATTATCTTCTTTTCATAGTTTAATTCACAGACTTGTCACTTTCCCATTAAGTCAATCAAATTTTAACAAAGAACTCTGCATTATTAAACAAATAGCAAGAAACAACGGATATAAAGAATCACTTGTTGATAAATTGTTAACAAAGAAAAACAAAAGTTAATTGCTAAAGAGTTTTATAGTATTACAGAACCTAAAAACAATAATTTTAAGTTTATCAATTATATACCAAACATCAGCAATAATGTATCCAATAGGCTAGATAAGTTAGGCTGTAAAACTGTGTCTGTAAATAAGAGTAACCTAGGTAGATTATTAGTTAACAATAAAGACAGAACAGAAAAATTAGATATGTCAGGGGTTTATAAAGTTAATTGCGCAGACTGTAATGCGGAATATATTGGTCAAAGTGGAAGGAGCATAAAAAACAGAATAAAAGAACACAAAACATCAATTTTAAATGGTTTAAAAAACACAGGCATTTCAACACATTGTATAGAACAAAACCACTTTATAGATCTTAATAATGTTAAACTACTCCATAGAGAAAACAAAAGGTAAAAAATTAAATTTATATGAACAACTAGAAATTAAAGAATCACTTATAGACAATACAACTCTTTCTACCAATGATCAAATAAATTTCGCAGATATGCCAATTATAAATAAATTTATTGCCACATCTGGGCCGCATAATAAAACCCTAATAATATTTTATAGACCTTATTGGGAAAAACGTGTTAAATGGTTCTGTTTGTAAATATTTCTCTTTTTTAAGTTTAGTATACGAAGTACTCTTGATGAAGCCCTAGAAAGGCGAAACAATTGTAGAGTGATGCTCTAATAATTTTTGAAACATTAAAAAGCAATTTTTTCTATTTAGTTAAATATATCGAGAACAAAACGTGTCCGAAGAAAACATTTGAGATTGTGATTAGCGCACCAAAACCCAACATCAAATCTCGTCGAAATCGGAGTTGCTGTAACTTTCTAGACGCTTACCCCTAAAATTTGTTAGTTTGCAAATAAATTTATTAGAAGTTATCAAAAAGTTTCTCGCTTTACATGAACTAGTTACATAAAATTACTATTAATTAAAAAAAAATATTTTTACCAAGAAGCGTAATGTGAAATTATGACAAAATTTATGCTGAAAACCAATTACCCAATACATTGTTTTTATTGACCGTTGAATAGTAGACAACTATTTAATGTTTTTTAAATCCAATTGATGCACTGAATTTCAAATAAATAGTCATGCTTCTGCTAAGTGTCGGATTATGACTAGCTGATGCCCTAGAGTCAGGGTTTCGCAAAGTGGGGTACGCGAAGCCTAGGGGTTCGCCATTCGATGGCCAGGGGGTCCCGCGATAAGATTTCTGCAAAGGTGTCGTGATGACAAGCGGGTACGTGCATCACTGCTACACTGTGAAAGTACGCTGGTTGTCAAAAAGCAGGAATATTAGCTCACTTCGGTTTTGTTAAACTTCGTCACAAAATCTATATACTTTTTGAAAGACTGGTGACTTTAAACCTTAAATTTTGATTTGAAAGATGAAACCTGGTTTAAAGGAAGTAGCCTAGCTGACAGTTTTTCGTGTCTCAATGCGGCGAATGCTTCGATATGTTCCACGTGTAATGTAATTCACTGTGCAGGTAAAAAAAAGCGCTTTAAAAAATTTTTTTGATAACTTTGCTTGAGTTCAAAGATCTTGAATTAAATTCTGTTTTGAGTATTAAGCAACAGAAATTAGTTTTAGAAATGTCCGCAAACGAAACTCTACTAGTTGCTTTGAAAAACATGTCTGATAGGTTTTTGAGCAACTGGACAGGAAAAGTATCCCGAACTATCACGCAAAGCGGTGAATTTCCTTTTACCCTTTGTTACAACATACTTAGATGTAAGAGTGAGTTTTCACAAATCGTCAAGATAAAAACTAATAAAAAAATATACTTGATGCCGAGCCAGAATTAAAGTTAAAATTGTCCAAAATTACTCTAAAAATTGACTTCATTTGCGACAACAAACAAGCACAGCCATCACATTAAGCGTAGTAAAAATATATATTTTTTATGCACTTTATTGTTACCTTTTATTAAAATAATAACATAATTTTCTTTAACAGTCAATTGTTTTCTTTGGCGGGGGGAATTTAATAAGTTAAGTTAAGGGGGTTCGCTGTCACTTAAAACTTGGAGAAACCCTGCCCTAAGAGAATCCACTCCTGTGGGGCTCCCTAGCGATGCAACCCTAAATGAGCATACACACGGTCACTCAGGTCTTGGATCCTACCTGAACTATAAGGGATTCCGCGAGTAAGTGCGAACGTGTGTTTGCTAAACTGACGCACAAACATGGAAAAACAGACGAAGCGGTTTTTGCCGAGTTGGCGGCGGTCGAGTCAGCAGCCGAACGCGGCGACTAACTCCTCTATTGTATTAGTGGAGCAATCGAGGATTGCCGACTTGTGTGTTTTGCACCGCTTCGTCACCGACTCGGGAAAACCGCTTTGTCTGTTTCAGGCTTATACGTATGTGCTCCTTTTTATAATACAGAAAAGTGCCTTGCCATTGGATTTTGTCTTTTCAAGTTTAAAGGTTAATTTCAATTAGTTTAAGAAATAGGTGTTTTGCTTTTTATGGCTGACAATCCAAAAGGTTTAAGATTTGATTTAAGAACCATATTTCTGTTTTTGGGCTTATTTTACTTGTAAAGAGAGTAAGAAAATATTTTTTGTATTAATTAACTGCAACTTTCTGCAACTCTTTATGAAATTTAATTTTTAGTTACAAGAGGTCCCGAAAATACAAGAAACAAAGAAAAAAAAATAAAAACACTTAATTTACCGAAATTTGTTAGTTTAGAGGTTATTCTTTTTTAACTTAGTACTTGGTAATGTTGTTAGGTAAATGTACGTAAATATTATAAAAAGTCGTTTTTAAAGGAATAATTTTATTATGTTTATAAAGTGGTTTAGGAAAATACAATCTAATAGATTTTTTTTTCTGAAAAATAAGCAAGATACAAAAAATATTAAGGGACAGAAAAGTTGTATCTTTATTTGCTCACCCTAGAAAATATAAGTTATTATCCGGCACAAACTATATAGTTGTAACACTGACGTAAACATTTTTTTCATAAATATTTGTTAGAGGGCCGTTTAAGACGTCACTGGACTTAAAAATATAATAAAATTAGAGCTAAATTAGCACCTTAGTGCTACAAATAACATTACAAAATTTTATTACAATTGGATAAGGGATATTAAAATAAAAAAAGTTAAACACCCTGTATCTTACAAAGTATGCAATTTAAGACCTATGTTATTGTTTATTACCTTTATTTCATTAAATTAGCTTATAAATAAGCTCTTAAATTTTTATCGCCACCCTGTATATTTTTGTAAATTGACCTATATTTTTAATTACCCTGTATATGACAGTATTGCTTTCTGCACATGCAGAGCATGGTACCCTAATAGATTTTATGTAATAATAGAACTATTTTAATGCAATAAGACTGATTCGATTTTTGTCCCGAAATCCCTATCTCTCAACGCATTGTGTGACGGCGCGTTCCAATGCAAATTTATACCATCGGTCTTACTCGCAGACTTACCTTTGTACCCACCTTTAGGTGGGATGTAAGGCAAGTCTCATCGTGAGTATATCTGTTTACACAAAATTTATTTTGCGTTTAATATCTTTGAGGACCGAAAAAGACCCTCCCATTGTTAAAACACAAACAAAATTCATTTTTGTTTGTTTGTTACCTTTATAAAATACACACAAAATGTATTTTGTTTTGGCGTGACAACGTCTTATAATTTGATGGACCCGGCTGCACAAACCAAAAAACATGACTCATGCATCGTTACCTCGCCCGCTCAATTTAGGGCTTGAAGTGCAAGCGAGAGCGAGGAACGAGCGACAACGAGGCACAATCTCCGTGTTCGGTAGCGTTCGATATCTATTTCACTCCTACTTGAGTGAGCCTGCAGTGAAAAAGTGAATATGGTGTCAATTGTTTATAGCAACGATAATTGCGGCGAATAAGGTAATGATTCTTTTAACGTTGTCACGTTTAACTATCGTCAGTAAACCGATTTTTCAGAAAACCGTTTTTTTTTTATTGTACTCTTTGGGATGCCCCCACAACGTGATGCCCTAAGCAATTGCCTAATGTTCTTATAGGTTAATCCGGCACAAACTATGCTTGAGGGATAGAAGTGGACAAACATCTAAAACATCCAGCAGCCAGGGTACTTAGGCTTTATATAAGATAAAAAAGTGTTGTAAGTTACATTATAAAATGAATTAATACTTGTGAAACAAAAAAATGTTACTATGTTAAAATTGGATTTTAAACAAAGCAAATTTCTTAATATACAAGGTCTGCCAGCTCAGTGTATTAAATTAGGTGTGTTGAACTCTATCACGTAGAGACTAACCGGGAAAGTGATCTTGCACTGCGTTAGATTTGCGTTAGTCGGTCTTATTTCCACACATTAGCAAAACTTGCTCATAAAAGTTTTGAAGTGGCACAACGTGGAAATGCGTATCCGTATTTAATTTATCTTTTAGTTGAAATTATTTTTAGTTGCCGTTGTTTAAATGTACATTTTAATGGATGATGCAAATGGCTTGTCTTAGTTTAGGTTACAAAGTTAAATATATGTACACAAATATTACATTAGGCCTAACTTATTTCTATAAAATTAAACTTGCATGTAACAACTTGCGTAACACTTTTCTTATATAAATTATAACCCTTAACTTTAGGTCTTACTTATATTATAAATATAAATGAAGAAACTTCCTAAAGTTTAACCTAAAATTTCAATATTGACATAAACCTGGATTTAAATTTATCGATAAGAACGGTTTTCTTAATGAAGTACAATGAAATTAAGTATTAAAAAAAATGCTTGGCAGGCCAAATGTTGTTACCCTTTTATTTACTTTTTTTTGCAAAGCCATTATATTTTTAATTTACCATTGTTATAAGGTTAAACAATAGAAGTCTGACTAATTTGGTGTTTAATATAAAGGGAGTGTCCCAGGGGTTCCTAAGAATATATATTTAAGGCTATACAGCGTGTCTTTGAAAGTTCTTACCAAATAGAAAACTTTATAATAATTATTAACTTTACGAAAAAAGTGCTCCCTCCTAAAAATATTTTTATGTTGGACTTACAGGGTGGCTTATAAAAGACTTGTTTCCCAATTATTATAGAGGTTATTTTCCACCTACAGTACGAAACTTGGGAAAGTGATTTCTTATGTCATTTTATGTAGAAAGTTTCTATAAACCCATGTCTGGGGTTGCTTCGTTTCTCGGATACAGGAAGTTATTTTTCGTCGGTATTTTATCAATTTCCTTAATACCCTTAAACCGATTTGGTTTAAATTTGTTACACTTGTTTTATGTAACAAAGCGCTTATAAAACGTTAAATAGTTTAGGTTTATTGGGTCAGTGTCGTCTAAGTGGGCACCACAGCCAATATTATAAAAAAATGTACGACACCGACTTTTTATGTAGATTTTATTTTTATAAAACAACTAAAAATACACCTTTATAGTTTGTACATTTAATTCGTAGGTATTAGGCTTCGTATTTAAGATGTTTAACTACCAACTTTTTATAATCTTTAACGCTTCGTATCTCGGAAACGAAGCAACTCGGACATATGTTAATAAAAACTTTTTTTTATTAAAATGCTTTAAAAAATCACCCTTTTAATGTCTCGTTTCGTAGTTAGAAAATACCAAAAATACCCTGTATTATAATTTAGAAATATTTTTTTAAGCCAGTCTGTACATCAAAACAAAAATATCTTTAATGAAAATACATTTTTCCTTCAAACAAGACTTTTTATAAAGAGGCACATTTTTTCGTAAAGCTGATAATAATTAAAAGTTTGATAAGAACTCTTGGAGACACGATGTATTTAAATTTAAAAACTACCTTAAAATTTTTGACACGCCCTGTATAATAATAAATCCTATTTTTTAAATACATTCTAAGGAAAATTATTAAAATACGTAATTTAATAATAAATAACAAAGGTTAAGTTTTAATTTATTAACCTTTGGTACCTGGTAACTACCATACTAAGTCAAACTTCATAATCTACCATTGTTTTACCTATATTGAGATCATGCACTGACAATTTTTGGCTTTTACAAAATAACTAAGGTCTGCCGCTCACGGGCTCTTAAGCCTCTCGATAACCAGCGTCAGCGTCGAGCGCCTGATATAAATAAACAAGTTCTTTTTTTAATTGACCGGAAAAATTGAATTTTCCACTCAACTTTTTAAACGGAAAATGCTATTTTACAGGACTAATTTACTTTCCGGTCCCTAGTTTACTTTCCGGTCTCTCATTTACTTTCCGGTCCCTGATATCAAAAAATCCTGTTAGCCATGACAAAAATTGTCAGAGTTCAATTGTTACTATTTGACAGTTCAAGATATTGTAAAGTAAAGAAAAGCATCATTTTGCCAAAATGGAGTCAGACATGGAAAATCCAGATGAAATAATTGAAGCAGCCTTGCCTTATTGTCGTTTAAATATAACACTAAAAATTTACACTTTTTTTTTTCCGGTCAATTAAAAAAAATTATGTACGATACTCGACCGGAAATAATTTTACGGGTCTCCTCAAAACTACAGGACTCGCCTACGGCTCGCCCTGTAAATGTTTTCGTCGACCCGTAAAATACCATTTTCCGGTCTGGTAACGTAAATAGCTATTATTCTCGTATATAAAGATCAAAAACAGCGCTCTCACATTTTCCGCTCATCGCTGGCCGCTGACGCTAAGGCTTTGTATCGTGTAAGAGTCCTTAGGCCTCGAGCACGATAACCAGCGTCAGCGTCGGTGGGCTGATTTAAAAAACAAGTTCTTTTATTCTCTTATATTATAAAGATTAAAGGCAGCGCTCTCACATTTTCCGCTTAACGCTGGTGGCTGACGCTGACGCTTAGTATTGTGTCAGAAGCTTACTCTAAAAGAGACAATTGACTTTACTTGCACTTGTTCACGCCTGGGACTTTTAATAATCTTTAGTCCTTTTATTTATTAAAAAAATATATTTCAAATACATTGAACCTGAACATATACAGGGTAAATATTTTTAAGTCGGCACTATTGCTAACTTTTTTATTATTGGAGATGCAAAGTCGGTTAAACCAACAAAAAAACAATTGAACATCGATTTTTCGATTTATTGCAAAAAATACTTTTTTAAGTAAAACACCTTGTATATTATATCACTAATCGAAAGATCTATCAAAAGCCATTAAAAAAAATCCTCATGTGTTATATCCAATTTTTAAAAGTTTCGGAAATTTAATGGTAAAGTGGCATTTTTTAAATAAAACACCCTGAATATTGCATCACTATTAAATAGATATTTTAAAGAGCTTTAGGAAAATACCACATTTGATATGTCTATCTCTTATAGCTTCGGAAATATGGCTATCCATTTTTCAGAAACTATTAAAAATTGGATAAAACACATAAAGACATTTTTTAAAGCTCTTTAATAGATTTTTTAAATTATGATATACTATACAGGGTCTTCCATTAAAAAAAGTATATTGTTTTTTGTTGGCAGCACGTTAATCAGCGAAAAACATGCTACTACTTTGCTAATTTAACTGACTTTGTATCTCCAATACTAAAAAGTTAGCAATAGTGCCGACTTAAAAATAATCACCCTGTAGATATTTTTTATAGCTTTTTAAAAATTTCTTTTTTTATTATTATATTAAATTATAAACTAATTTATATTTTTATTGTTGCAGATACAGCTCCAGTTTGAAAAATTTGAACTGGACAATCCAAATGACTGTGTATCAAATTTTGTGGAAGTGTTTTCAAATGACACTATAAACTCTAAAAAAAAGTTTTGTGGCTCAATTGCGGACACAGTATTATCGGACGCCAGTCACAATGTGTTAATAGTGCGATTTTATGCTGAATTTTTGGGGAATAAGACAACATTTTTTGCTAATTTTACCGCGTTTAGAGAATATACTAAAGGTAAGTTCTTAAATATTTTTTTATAACTACTACATAAGTATAAGAATTTTTTTAATTTAAAAATAAAAAATATGCATAATAATAATTTGGTATGAAAAGTATAATGTGATTAAAAATTTTACTTTTTTATTATTAGGGTAATCCAATTAGTACTTAAAAATATTAAACGGAACACAAATTATGATTTCAATATTATATCAGCCAAATGTCTTCCACGCTTTTGTTGAGAGTAGCGAATTCGATCATTCGATTTCACACATTTGAGCCGGTATCTCACGGATAATATTTTTGATGTTGGTTTTCAAATTCTCTATAATTCTTGGTTTGTTAACGTTAACCTTGGAATTTACGTAGAAAGAAGTCTTACGATCATATACCGCCAACGAAACCATCGCAATAACTAAATGCCATTTGATGGTAATGTGATATCTTGACATGGTCCAGTCAATTATCGCACGATCATGTGACTTCACGCCGTGCGACTTCTTTCTATAATGCTACGTAAAACCAAAGGTTTTTGCTAACATTTCAAAAACTATAGAGAATTTAAAAACCAACATCAAAATTGGTATTCGTAATGCCTTGTTCAGACACGGCTAGTAATTTAGTCGAGTAGCGAGTAATTAAGTATTCTCGTGCGTATGGACAGTAAAAATTAGGAAAATAGTTTAGTGTAGTAGCTGTCCAAATGTACGAAAACACTTAATTACTCGATACTCGACTAAATTACTAGCCGTTTCTGAACAAGGCATAAGATACCGACCCAAATGTGTAAACACGTCTTGCTTTATTGGAATGACAGATTATTTTAAAATAAAAATACCGGAAGTCTTTGAACCTATGTTAAGGGTTTTCGACCTTTTCTGTAGTAAGTTAATTTTCTATACAGCGACCGCCAGAAATTTTGAATCATATGAAAAACTTTTTATTTTTATTATTTCTCAAAAAAATTTATTCTTGATAAAAGTCTCTGTATACACCTAAACTCACACTTATTAAAATTTAAATTTATCCATAGCGTAGGTATACGACGTAGGTGCAAATTAAAAATATGACACACGAAAAAATCCTTTTAATTTTTAAACTTAAAGGAAAATATTATTTGAACAACTTGTTTGAAATTAAAAGTTATAATATATTTTAAAAAGCAGGGCCTCCTTATGAATATTTGGAAAAAAACTTACTTTTCCAATTTATCCCGTATAGAAATTAGATAAAACTTAAATAATTGAACTTTATCGGGATTGTGGTAATAAGAAAAAATCATGGAAGTTTAAAAAATTACTTTAGAATTATTCTAAATAAAAACAAAAGTATTTTAGTAAATTTAAAAATTATTTTAGGATTATTCTAATAAAAAAAAATCAAAAATATGTTAGTAAATTTAAAAGTGTAAAGATGTTTTTTATAAGGCAAAAATGATGTAGAACATTATTCCTGAAAATCTTTAAATTTTAGCCTTATTGAACCACAAAAAGCAAATATTTACTCTTGTTTTTTAAAGTGATTTAAATGTACTTAAATGCTTTAGAAATAATAAAGATTTGACATGTTTTTTGAAACCTAAGGGCAATAAGGATATTTTAGTGCAGTTAATTTGGTTTGATCCAATCCCTGTAGTACTGCTTTTAAAATATGCGATAACTTTTTAATTCTAAACAAGCTTTCCATATAACATTTTTTTCAAGTTTAAAAATAAGGGTAGTTTTTTCTTGTGTCATATTTGTTTATTTGCACGTACCTCGTTTAAGTTATGATTTATCTAAATTTTTATCAATGTTTTGTGAGTTTCGGTATATGCAGGAATTATACATTTTTTTTTTTTTTTGAGAAATCAAAAATAAAAAAGATTTCCATATGGTTCAACATTTCTAACGGTTACTGTATTATAGTAGTATAACCAGATGACAATAATGATTTTATGTTAAATAATGCATTATATTAATTTATTTTTCTTTACTACTACTAAACCTTAATTTTTATTTTTAAAATATTTACTATATATCTATATTCTGGGGAAAAGCCAGATAATATTTTTAGCAGTTCAACACCAAACTTTCCTAAACTATGGATGGTAATATTTCAATTATTATAAAAATGTTTTTATTTTATATTTTACCACCCTGCGGCAACAAAATTGTCTATAGTTTTTTTTTAATAATCTTTGTTGATTAAAATTTATTTCACAATTTGCAAGTTCAAACAACTTCACAATATTTTCATTGCTTATGTGAAAAGCGTTACGGTAAATAAATATGCCAACAGAGAAAAAAGCAACACAAAGGGTATGTCGTAGCTTGTATCTTTGGTGACGTAGGCACACTTCAACTACGTCATTGGTCTATGTGACGATTTAAATAATTTTGCAGGCATTTCCACAAAAATGCAAATTTTGGCATTATTACAAAATCCTGCAATTTTCAGGAAAATTTAAAGCAAAAGAAATAAAACCCAATCTATCTACACCGAAAATGTGCTACTTTGGGTCTACATGGGTATTCTGGACATCATTTGCATGGGCAACCGTGCGAGGGGTCTATTTACAAATATTTCTAAATACTTTTAAAGTCACCTTAGCAATTTCATTTGAACAATTTAAAATGTATACGTTAAGTTTATTCAAAAACATGACTTTTTTTCTTAAGATATTAAAAGTCCTTTTGTTGTTGGTTATTTAGTTATTTTAAATAGAATGTCAAGCACCAAAATTTTAAAAAAACCTCGAAAAAAATATTATTTTGTCTGAAAGTTACAAAATATAGTAAATTAAAAGATTTCCTTTTGTATTATTTTCTTTTATTTTCTTTTGTTAAAAAAAGTCACCAAAGTGCCAAAAAAACTTGGACAACAAAATCCATTCATATACAGGGTTTCCAAAAGGTACGGAAAAAAAGGTACCATAGATTCCTAAGGTTAAAATATTACAATTTTATCCAACTTATCTTAGTCCAAAAGTGAATAATTTCGGAGATACATGTTACATACACAAAAATTTATATTGGTTTTTGTCTTTTTTTATAAATATTTATATATAATTATAAATAATTGGGTTTATTGTCACAATATTGGGCAAGAAGGGCTTTTGTAAGGTGAGAAATAAAGAACTGCTACCAATTTGACTGTTAACCTTAGGTGTTCTGCCACCTGCATTATCTTGAACAAATAAAAAAAAATTTTGAACTGCTCTGTACGTAACTTTTAAAGAAAAATTCTTATTTTCAACATATTTTACATAAAAAAAAAAGTATACTTAATTAAAGTTAATTTAGGCAACCGTTTTTAAGATATCTGGATTTTAAAAAATCACTTTTTATACGGTTAGGTATAACCTATACAGAGTGTGTCTCGAATTAGATATTAATCTTTTACAGTGTGCAACGTTAGGTGATTTAAGAAAGAAAAGGTAAAGTAAACGTATGTCCTAAAATACTTATGTTGTAAGATACATGGTGCTAAAGTTTCAAAAAAAAAAAATAAGTTTTGTTGCCACTCTGAATCTCAAAAGTTAGCCCATTTAGGACATAGGTTTATATAAGTTTTTCTTTCTAAAATTACGTAAATAAATATATATCATTTTTGGCATGATTAAATCCCTATCTCATTAAATAATAAGTAACAAAGGTTATTATTATATATTTTTACTGTAGAATTAGGAATACAAAAGAACCATGCCAAAAGTGGATTTTAATTTTTTTATGCAAAAACCGTTCATCAAACAAAGTCAACTTTGTTCTAAACTAAACAGGGATTAAAAAATATATTTTAGAAAAATATTTACACCAAACCCCTTATGGACGACACTGGTAAAAATTTATTTTTTTCTGGTATGTCAAAAAATTGTCTTCCTATACATACCAGTCGCCTTTCAAGTTTTTAAAAATGTCTTAATTGGTATGAAAGCTATAATTAAAAAACCAATAGTTTTTTAAGTTTTTAAAACCCCCTAGTTCAAAAACAAAGACATTTAGGACATATATTATGTTCATAAGAAGTTTTTTCTTGTTTGTTTATTGTTGAATTACCCCTCAATGTTTGTCGGTTAAGTTACTGGATACTCTGTATTTTTTATTTTACCCTGGCAAAAGAAATATTTTGTCATGTATTTTATTAATGTTATGATTAATTGTAACACATTTAGTGGAACTGTGCCTTCTCCTCGAAGCTTTCGTTACATTTCAAGATAATAAGCTGTTCGGTCTCTGTCGGGTCGGGTTTGTAAGCCATGCGTTTTGCGCATCCTATTGGCGAAGCTAGATTTATTGCTGTGTGTATTTTTTTAAATTTTAAATGGTACTGACTAACAAAACTGAAAAATTAAAAAAACAAATATTATTTTTTATCTTAGTGGCAAATTTTGCAGGCCAAAATATTTGTTTTCTTAATTTTTCCCTAAAAAGAGTTTTTTCCTTTTTATCCATACTACTTAAGCTAGCAAAGCCACACCTTAATTTTGGATTCTATTTAGGTACATATTTTTAGGCTCTTTTAAGGCTATTTTATTACCCTATTTAAATTTTTTGCTCCTCGTTTTCTTAGAAGAATCCGTGCTTTTGCTAGCTTAAGCTTAAGCTAGCAGAACCACACCAAGGTCTTGGTAAATGGAAAGTATTTTTTTTGTTTAAGTATGCCATATTTTTAGGCTCTATTAAGGCTTCTTATACGTATACACTTTATTCAGTTTATAAACTTTAAGACCCAAAAACACCTCTTTTAAAGGCGAATCGTGTACAATTAGATTGTGAAATATTTTCTTATCTTTAGCAAAAAATATACTTTGTGGGTTTTATGTTTAAAATATTTTATCATTTTAGGCCATTTTTTAGGTATTAGGTATACACATTTCTAATGTTTTATTAGGATTCAGTTTATCAAAAATTTTTTTTTACTTTGTGTTTCTGCTAGCTTATGATTAAGACAGCAGAATCACATCGGTACTTTCTAATAATAAAACATATTTGATACAAAACCTATGCCATATTTTTAGGCTCTTTTTAGGCTCTGTACCTAGTATATTATAATTTTTTTGCTTTTTCTTTTTTCGAAAAAATAATGTATTTAATAATATTGGACCACAATTTTTGAAAAAAAATAGTCCTTGTTTTCTTTTGCTAAAATTTTGTCATTCTTTAAGGCTATTTTTAGGCTTCCCGATATATATAGTTTTAATGTTTTAGATGACTTAGTTTTATTTTTTTTCTACTTTGTGGTTCTGCTAGCTTAAGATTAAGACAGCAGAACCACATCAGTATTTCCCAATAATAAAACATTTTAGAAAAAAACCTATGCAATATTTTTAGTCCTATTTTAGGCTTTAAACTGGTATACACTTTATCGAGATTTGAAAACATTAGGACCTAAAAACACATATAAATTTAAAGGCAAATATTGTACCGTTAAATTCTGCAATTTATTAATACTTAATAATAATAATTTATCCTTGGTGAAAAACAAAACCAATATTTTTCTTTTCTAAAATATACTATTATTTTGACCATTTTTAGGCTTCCATGTATACACAATTTTAATTTTCTAATTAACTTAGTTTAGCAAATATATATTTTTAACTTTATTGTTCTGCCAGCTTAAGATTAAGCCAGCAGAACCACATCAGTATTTCCCAATAATTAAACAGTCCAGAGAAACATTTGCCATATTTTTGGCTCTTTTTATCCTCTTTACCTTTTAAGTATTAAACTTTTTTACTTTTTGTCTTTTTGAATAAATAAAGCATTTAATAAAATCGGAACATAATTAAAAAAAATTAGTCCTTGTTTTTTTTTTTTAATTATGTCATCCTTTTAGGCTATTTTTAGGCTCCCAGGTATACACAGTTTTAATGTTCTGTATGACTTAGTTTAGCAATTTTTTTTCCTTTGTGGTTCTGCTAGCTTGAGATTAAGCCAGCAGATCCACATCAGTATTTCCCAATAATAAAACATTCCTGAAACAAAACATATGCCATATTTTTAGGCTCTTTTAAGCTCCCTATCTGTTATAATTTAAACTTTTTTGCTTTTTGTCTTTTCGAAAAGATAATGTAAGAAATAGTATTATACCACAATTTAAAAAACCCTTTCTTTGCTTGTTTAAATTATGTCATCCTGTTAAGCTATTTTTAGGCTCCCGTGTATACACAATTTTAATGCTCTAAACGACCTAGTTTAAGAAATATATATATTTTTTTAACTTTGTGGTTCTGCTAGTTTAAGATTAAGCCAACAGAACCATATCAGTATTTCACATTCCTGAATCAAACCACATGCCACATTTTTAGGCTCTTTTTATGCTCTCTACCTATTATATATTGTATTAAATCGTATCAGACTACAATTTAAAAAAAATCATACTTTTTTGTCGTTCAAATTATGCCAACATTTTAGCTTAAGCTTAAAATTTACCTATCAGAACCACAAAGTAAAAAAAAATATATTTGCTAAACTAAGTCATATAGAACATTAAAACTGTGTATACCTGGGAGCCTAAAAATAGCCCAAAAGAATTAATTAAAGAGCAGATATTTTTTAATCGTGGTATTTTTTGAAGATATTTTAAATACCTTTTAATGGCGACGTTAATTTTAAGATTTTTTTTTTAAACTTTTTAATATTCATTTATTTTTTTTTATATGCTTAAAAGACAATACATAAAAAATCATAATTTTTTATAATAGAAGTTTTTCCCTTTAGTTATCATTGAAAGTCGGTGACAAAATGCTAGGTGAAAATCCTCAACAGTTACCAATACATTATAATCACTAAATTAGAGTAACGCAAAAATACAAATAAATTATTTAAGCATAAAAAAGAGTTTTTTTAAGCTAAAAATTAGTCTTAGAATTAAAATTTCTTTACTTTTGTAAACTAGTTTTCTGTAAGGCAATTAAAAATACACAGGTTACAATTTAAACCTAACATGAAACTGGAATAATCTGCTTCGGTGCAAAACAAGAGGGCATAAAATATTTTAGTAGCCAACCACCTGAGGCGTCGAGGCAACACCTAGTTGTTATTTTTGCATAACGTCTGTAAAACTGGAAATTGGCAAAAATAAAAAAAAACACACGCCAGAATTTGTTACTTTTTAGTTGCTAATTAGTTGCCAAATAAACGGGTTTTGTTGCTCATTATTGTTGCGATCGTGAGAAATCGATAAAAGTTTCAGTTTTTCATTAAGTAAGCATGGATATTATTGGATATTTTCTAAAAAGTTATAATGCATTAAAACAAGAAAAGTCCATTTGTTGCTAATTTATTGCTGCAAAAATATTTAGAAATAACGATTTTTTAAAATTTCAAAATAAATGATTTTAAAGTTTAACTTAAAAATTGGTTGCCACTGACGAAATTGCTTGTAATAGTGTAAAGAGGCAGCAATATAATAAAAACGGAGAGTCGGGAAAGATTTAAGATCGGTCACGCCAGCTTTACACCCAATTTTTTTAGGTAAAATTTAATCTAAAAATTGAGTTTCTGCTTACGAAATCGTTTATATACAATTACCGTGTGTTAAGTTATAAATTAACATCCCCTTCCCCTTATCTTTTATTTTTATCAGTACCAAATATTCGAAAAATATTAGTTTGTTTCTGTAATTTCCGAATTAGTAATCAGATTTTTATTATCTCTTAAGATATACAGGGTACGACAAATAGTCTAATCTTTTACATGACACACCCTGTTCTCGTATAATATTTTACCATTAAAAGATCTTAAAAAAACCTTTAAAAAATACCACATTTTATATACCTATCTTAATTAGTTTTCGAAATATGGCCATGGAAATCTGATGAATAATTTTTAATTCTTATTAGAAACATACTAAATGTACATCCCCTAACTTTTTTAAGTTTCTAACGCATAATAGAGATAAAACACCATTTTGTTAGGATATTTCTGTAGTATTTGTATCTTTTAACATTTCTTTTATCCCTAAGTTATACAGGGTACGACAAAAAGTATGTTTTTTTTAATGGAACACTCTAAATATTAAATCACCATTTAAAGAGCGTTACAAAAATACCATATTTTTTGGGTCTCTTAATAGCTTTTGAAAAATTATGGCCATAAATAAAATTTGTGTGCAATTATTTTCATAATATAAACTACCTATACAGGGTGATTCAAAAATCGATCACGAAACTTAAGGGGGTGATTCTACTTGACAAAATAAGGGTAAGAGCTTCATATATTTTTTTTTTTCAAAATATCAGTCGTTTTCGAGTTACAAGCCGTCAATTTTTATTTTGGTTTTTTTCTGCCAAATTGAATTTATTTTTTAACCAATCGTGTTGATATTTAGACAAAAGTAATCTTTTAAAGCTCTTTTAATAATCCTTTTATTGTGATATAATATGCAGTCTGTTCGCATTCAAAAGAAATCATACTTTTTGTTTTACCCTGTATAATAATAATAATAATAATAATACTTTATTATTCCAATGACATTCAGGTACAACAAATGTATGGATTTCTCGTCAATGAATAAATACATGTTGTTTTTTCAAATACAAACATATTATAGCAAAACACTTATTAAATAATAAATTAAAACTTACGTTACAAAGGCGAATTTAAAAACATACAGATTAAAATATAATAATAATTTATCTAAAATTTCCCTAAAGTTCTTACGCTGAAAAATACTCATCTAAACTATAACATTCTAAACCTATTAGGTAAGGTTTGACTAGTTTTTAAACACATATAGATTTCTACTCATTTTGATATTACGGGGTGGTTTCATTAAACACCCTAATCCCTAGATAACTGGCGACTTTTTCGTTATATTTAACTTAGCAAATGGAATCCGCAGACTGTTATCAGAGCGAGTGAGTACTCATGCATCATCATTGTTCTCAGGTTCTTGACCAATGTTTGTTAACGTTGGAATACTTTCAAACTTCCAAGGGTCGTTTATATCCCATGAACCCGAGAACTTTCACTTTACGGACTTCCAAAAGTACATATGAAGGTATCCCATTAGACCGGTAGTATCCTTCGTAGATTCCCAGTATATAAACTGTCATCTTGGTTGAATGATGTTCTTAGAGACGTAACGGTTTTTCAAAGCGTTTATGCCACAAAAACTCTGTGGCGTTTGCAGATTTCCTAAAGAACATTGACATTCTACAGGAACGCTACGCTCATTTCATTAGACGAAAAAATTTTTTCCAGTGTACCTCCTTCAGAGTGCATCGGTTTAGTAAAAACTTACTAGAAAAGACTTCACTTCCAAAAATAATAATTTCAAATCTTATTCTTACTATCTACTGTTCTGGACCAAAATTTCCTTAAATTCATAATATTTATTAAAGAATATTTTAAACAAAAGCTGGATTGCAATGCTCTTGCCTTCCGCCATTTCTAAGCTGAGGTTTTTATGAACAATCTGGAAAATAAAATTATGAAAAGCTCGTTTTCCAGATATTTAATAGCATATAAAAGATACGTAGACGATATTTGCATCGTGGAATGGCAAATGATCAGAAATTGTCCCAGTTTTTAAATTTTGTTAATTTATTGCATCCCCAAAATACAATTTACGTTGGAGAAAAAGTTAATAATACGCTACCCTTTTAGACCTTTTATTAATACGTAATAATAACAGAATTCGTTTTGAGGTCTACAGAAAATCTTCCTCACCGATAATATAATTCAATTTTCTTCTAATTCTCCTTATCAACACAAATTTGCAGCTTTCAATTCTATGTTTTGTCGCCTGTTCAAACTTCCACTTGCCGAGATGCTTTAATAAAGAATTAAACATTATAAGACAAATTGCTTTTAATAATGCATTTCCGCATTTAATCAATAAAATTTATTATAGATTTGTAAATAAGTTTTAGACTCTCCTTTCTAGACATCTGGGGGTCAATGTAAACAAATTTATAAGTTTTAACATTCTTCGGGAATATATCTTTGCAGTTTGCCAAGTTCTTTAAACAGTAAGACATCTCCATTGCCTTTAAAACAATCAATTCTCCTAAAAACATCTGGATTAAATTAACTGACAGGACGGATCGGCTATCCAAATCAGGCGTTTATTCGCTAAACTGTGGAGACTGCATCTCCTATTTACGTAGGGCAATCTGGTGAAAAGAATATCTGCTAGGGTACATGAACACATCTTAGCCTTTATAATAAGTACAAAGACTCTGACTATCTCGAACACAAAAATCAGCCTTTGCCAACCATTTACTAGAATCAGAGCATTTACATTTTCACCATAGGAAATGTAAAGATTTTGCTGATGAGTGTCGGAAAAGCAGAAATTGGACCTTCTTGAGAAGATGGAATAACCAGAGCTCAGAAAAGCCCAGTCTTAAAGTGCGTCAATGACGTTTTCAATTTCGAACCGAATTTAGTCTTCAATAACTTACAAGACTGGTAATTCGTAAGCTTTGATGGATTAATGGTAGAGGTTCGGACTTCGAAATCTCCAAGGTTGTGGGTTCGAACCCTGGTTGGCGTAAAACTTTAATGGTCAAAATTTTTGTTTTTATTTTATAATTTTTGGCCCGTCGGATCTAACCTCATTCATTGTTGTCATTTAATGTAGCAATTGTGCTGTGTTTTAAATTATATTATGTTTTAGGTAATGTCTTATTGTTTCAAAGGTAATTTAAGTTTATTTGTTTTTGTTGGCAAATATGTCGGTTTCTAGCTTATTGTGGAGTCTGATGATGCTCGAGAGGAATGGCTCACGTGGCGTTTGTCTCAAACACAGTTGTTATTTGACTTGAGACCCAGACTTCAGAGTTTGTCATATACTTTTACTTATCATGATTAGAGATAGTACTCTTTGAGAAAAATGGACGAGAACAAATATTAGATAATTAAAAAAAAGAGCTTGATAGACGACAAATATGGCAATAATACCTGTGTTTTTCGTTTATTTTTGTTTCTAAGATTATTTTAAAAAATCTTCTAATATGGTATGAAAGTGTGTTTTTTTTCAGTTTTTTAAAACTATATTTACCCATCTACACCGTTCGATTTATTGCCAGTTTTGTTTTAAGGCGTGAACGAATTTAGAACCCACAATCAAATTCCGACGTCGTTATGTTTTTTATAATAGTAAACCATGTGGTTTGCCAAATATTTCTTAAGCTTTTGCTACCCAAATTTTCTTCCAAGCTATTATTAAATCAAATTGTTATTTAGACACTTTCCCTTCTTAACACTTAAATATCAAAAACATATTATTAAACTGTTAAACATTGTTTTTCAATATTTTATAGAAAGCCAGTTTACAGCAAATTCTTCACAAAAGTTTATTTTCAAGAGAAGAAATTATCCTATTTACTAAGTTTTATAAGTATTTACCATTAACGTGAACTCAAGCAAATTTTGACTTAATTTTGTAGAAGAATAAAACACTTTGTCGTAAACTTTACAATTTAAAACTTTCTTTAAATATTTCTATTACATTTTATAAGTCCACATTAAAAACAAGTTCTTCTGTTTGTTAAGTATTTTAATATAAAGTGAATTATATGATTATTAAAGCAAACAAGAAAGATTAATGGTTTTTATTTGGTTTTATTTTTAAAATTTAACAGATTTTTTTAAACATTTGACACAGTGTATTATAAAAATTTGACTTCCTGTTTATATATAAAAAAGCAGCCACCGTAAAATTTAACTTTTTTTGCAGAACATTTTTTTAAAGCCAGTTTCAACTGATTATTTTTACATTGTTTACAATTTGAGTAAATCTTTAGATCACTTCAACAAATTATTGTACCTCATTTTCTTTAAAGAATATTTTTTTAATAATTTATTCTTGGTCAAAATTGTTTACGAGCAGACTATCATATTAAAATGTAGATAAAGAAAATAATTTACAAATAAACAATTAAAATTTTTATAACAGTTTAAAATAGATAAAAAAATTATAAGTAAAACAATTAAAAAATGCTAAAACAAAACTTTCTTTATTTCATTTGATGCACTCTCTACATGGCACGATGTAATATCCAAGAAACAAAAACAGTGGAGTTTGATGGAGAATCCATTAGATTTTTATATCAAATTAACCGCCTCATTGCGAAACAATCTGCAAAATATATACAGGTTTGGCCAGTTGAATCTAACGGATTGCGTTTTAATGTATTAGACACTAGCCGGATAGAGAGTAGACAGAGAACGACTGCATGGGTAACCGCCCACCGATAGCGACGCCGATTCCCCGCACTGCTATTACTGTATCCGCCTTCGTACCAAAGGGTAAAATAAATTGTAAACACTTTCGATCGGTAACATCGGCACTTGGTATGCGAAGAATTGCAGCGTCGAACTTTTGACCGGACTGATGAAAGCGCAACGACGACGCGATAGCCGCCTTTGGGTGGAGCCAAAACTTTGTTCTCGCTCTACTCCGTCTTTTTCTTGCCATTACTGCCTAAAAATCATATTCGAAACTTTTCAACCGCCGAACGTGTATATATTTTTAAATTGCACTTTTTAGCTTAAAAAGGGACAAACATACCCAATTGGTAAAAAGTTTTAAACAACTAATTCCCTTTAAAATGAAGAAACACCTACGTTTAATGCTGCTTTTTAAAAGCTGTTATTGGGTAAAGCGGTAATTTTTGTATTTTCGGCATTTCAGTATGACCAAAAAATTATGGGACTCTATTATCGGCTTAAAAAAATTTTTTATGGTAAATTTTTTAACATAATTTGTTAAATCAAGACGATTAAAAAACTTTTTATTTGCTTTTAAGTTAGTGTATAGAAGGAACAGTTATAAATGTAAATTCGGTACTCTTAAATTAAAAATACACAAACAAGTTTAAAGCAAATAAATCAGCATGCTTGTCTCTCATGGCCGCTTTTGCTAACTTTCTTTTATGATATGCTGCTTGATGCAGGTGGCTATCACCAAAATTTTAAAACTTACCAATCTTACTTAAAATGAGGTGATTCTTTATGCATTATTACAGATGGTTTTTGGGAACCTAAAACCTATTATGGTTATTATAAATTTACACCCCCTTCAGATTACTTTTTTATTGTACAAAATAAACCAAAATATCAGCTTGTTTGTTAAATCGGTAGTTTTCTAATCAGTAATCGGATAATTAGTATCTTATATAATATACATGGTACGACAATAAGTAAGATTTTTCAAATGGAATTCTCCTATATATTGTCCCTATTTTAAACAACCCAACAAATCTTAGATAAAAAAAATTAAATCCCCAGGAAGAATCAATTGCCCTATACTTATCAGCGAGAAGTTTTCCCCAGCACGCTGCCAGCTGACTTTTACCTACAGGATCATGTCAAAATCCGAATACAAATTTTCATTTAGGAGAAGATGACGTATTTTAACTTATTCAAAGGATTATTTCAAATGTAGACCAGAGTAGATAATTTTTATACCGAGAAAACCAAATTATCGTTGAATAAAACCAATTGAAAAAGGTTAGGAAAATATAACAAAAATTACAGGAATAATAAATTACGGGATAAGGTCAAAGGAGTAGGAAATTTAAAAACAGTTTTCCTCGATTTTCGGCCAAACTGCAAGTCCTTGAAATAAAGTTAAATAGTAATGTTGTAGGCAATGTAAAATCTATTTTGTATATTTGCTTTTTACATTATATTATTACAAATTTATGTAAAACATTCAAATAACAAAGTTTTGGTTTATTATTTTTATTTTTACAAAAAAAAATATCTTTTTGGTAAAACTCACCTTTATTTGTCCGAAATATACTGTAATTTTTGAGGTTTAAAATATTATTTTTTTTAGCTTATTTTGACTTAATATTGAAAAAAAGTATCCTTAAATTAGATCGAAAATTCACAGGTCAAAATATCGACATTTTCAAAAAGTTAAAAATAAAAGGAAAAAATTACAGGCAATCTAAGTCGAAGTAAGTTTTTAAGAGTAAAAACGGTTTTTGTCGATTTCCGGCAAAATTACTAGTCAATGGAAATTTATTTAAAAAAAATTTACCCTCGTAAAGGTTACTTTTTTTAATCTATCAAAATTAGGGAATTTAAAAAACGGAAAGCTTACCGACTTTTTAGATATGTCGATTTAATGTATAAAAAAAAATATTATAAATCTAAGAAGTACAGTATATTTGCGACAAATAGTTGTAGTTTTTGTAATTTTTTAAATAAAAAACCAAAAACTTTCAGAGATTGTAATTTGACATTTTGGTCTGACCGTTTAATTCCTTCATCATTTTGTACAAAAAGGTATACCTTTATGTAAATCGATATCTTGGACCATTCTTCATAAAATCGCATTTTAAAACCAGACATACCCCTATTTTGTATATAACAAAAAAAATCCATTTTTTGAGGAAAATATTAAAATGTGGTTAAAAATGGTGTTTAAAGGCCTTTGAAACTTTATAACACAAATAAAGACTGTTTTTTAAAAATTTTACCATATTTTAATAATTTTTCAAAAATTGATTTTTTATTACATACAAAATGGGGTATGTCTGGATTTAAAATGCGTTTATATGAAAAACGGTTCACGGTATCAATTTAAATAAAGTATACCTTTTTTGTACAAAACTGATAGAGAAATTATACGGTCAAACCAAAATGTAATTTTTTTACCTCTGTAAGAAATGCATTAAATAAACGAAAAAATTCGTCTCACCCTGTATAATTATGACTTACGGCGCATCATTTGCCTATGGAAAAAAGCATTGGTACGAGTTAATTTAAATGCCTAAATATCATTATTATTGTGGCAACCGTTCAAAAGTTATTAATGAAATACTATTTTTTATATTCTAACTTTAAACCTCATAACTCCCTAAGGAAGCGCGATAGAACTTCTTTTTATATGAAGTACTAACATTATTTTGGCTCACTCTACCACCCCTATCATTTTTGACCTCACCTTTCCGGACACCCTGTATATTCCAGCAAGCTACATTTTTTGCTACTTTAATTAAAGCTTAGGTATTACCATAATGTTGATATAGTAATACTGATAATAAGATTGAATATCAGTCACAACTAAGTCCATTGAGCAGTAAAAAGTAAATGACTTAATTACCATAATGTCATGGACTAACAGCGGTAACTAGACGACTTTAATAACCACACTACCAATGCCAAATAATGGTCGCTAACATATCAGATATTTTTCGGTTATTAAGCCGACTTAGTTATAGTAACTAATTTGGAAGTAGAAAGTCGACTTTAATTATGACATTAACTGATCTTATCTGTCCCCTATTTAACTGAGATAATTTAGTTATGATTATTAAAACTTTAATTATGGTTGCTAGAAATTTCTCTCAGCTGTGGTCACCATCTGACATCTGACAAAATCTCAAAGTCATAACATAACCTAAAATTCCTCTGTAATGTGAAATTAAAGTTGAAAAATCAGTTAACTAAGCTTATTAAAAACAAAAGCATACACTTTAATTGTAAAATACAAGAAGCAAATAAATAATTACCATGGTCCTCCGCAGCCAGAAAAATCATTTTGTAACCAAAATAGTTTCAAAATCTACATAACCCATACCCAAAAAGTTGTTCGTGAAGCGATCTCCCTGCAGCTCCGTCGACGTGCAAAAGCAGCGTGAACGCGTTAGCTGGAAGCTTCATTTGGAGTAAAATAAATATGTCAGTTGTCAAAATATAGATTGAAAAAGAAAAACTATGAAAAATTACTTATTGCTTTGAAAAGTAACTAACAAGTTATTGCATATAACTTTTATACCATCTTCCATTTATACTTTCTAAAAGAAGGCCTTTATTGAGTGTTAGGTACTTGTACCGAATGTTAGATTAGGACATGCAAAGACTGGAAATGGAGATTAGCAAACTACATTAAAATATCACTTAAGGTAAGTAAACTAAAGTAAACTCATATTTAGAAAAAAACATTTATGGTAAATTTCTTTTTAGTTTAAAAAGGTAATATTTTAAAAATATTTGTCTTATTTATGCAAATTGGGTAATTGTCTCGAAAGTTGGAGCAACCCCCATTTTGACCAAATTTGATATACAGAGGCACAGAACTAATAAAATAGGGACTGGTTATTTTTTTTGCTGCCTAATTAAATAGTATGTTCTAATTTACTGTGATATTAAGAATTTTGTGCAAAAAGACGGGGGAACATAGTGAGAATAGGAATGTTTTTGATATTGGGCAAAATCATAGTTGCTCTTTTTCAAGAGAATTACTATAAATTGTCAGTACATATCGGTATTTATTATTAGTTGAAATAAATAGGTACCCAAAGATAGCAAAACACATTTGTTACTTACATGATTTTAAACAAAGAGTAAATTATCAAAACCTTTTATTGCTAGTTGTTTTCTTTTTTTATTTAATAATAATAATTTTATTTGTAGGACTCTAGAAGACAACGAATATACCTTAGGACCATGCCAGAAGACAAAATTGCATAAAGGTTCAAGAATCATATTAAATGATCAATAATCGAAATTATAATGCCCAACATGACTAACACATAAATTACCAAGCTTCTGTAATTTGTAAAAAATAATAAAAACAATCAATAATATTTTGTTGTCCTTATTTTAATTCTTAGGTTTACAATAAAAAAGTACATTAAAGTAAATAAATAATGTTTTTATAAACACTAAGTTTTTGTCCTGGAATATTTTTGCAGATAAGCTCTTGAAAATACTCCCAGTTTATATAAAATATATTTCCTAAATAATACACCAGCTTGAAAAACCAATTAAATCCAGACACTTTCTAGTGTTTTCCGTATAGTACAAATAATTTTACAATCTGGCAGTAACCTAAAAATAAAAAAATACAAATTTTAGGTTTAAATAAGCAAACGTTGGTTTTTCTCTAAACATTAATATGAGTTTAATGAGCATTATTTTAACTTTTAGCATTAGCAGGGTTAACTTAGGACATTGTAGAGTATATATATTATAAAAGAAAGATTAAAAGCCATTAAGTAAAAGAGAATATTGCTCCTATGAAAAGATCATTGGTTTAGGTTAGGTTTAGTTAAATAAGGGTTTTCGAGCTGTGAACTGGTAAAAGGAAGAAGAGACACGAATACAAAAAGTAAAATTGAATATCTTTTTAAAGAAACTGGGACGGTATCTCATGGATAATTGAAATAATTTTATGAAAATATTAGTATACTTTTAATGCAAATTTTACTCACAGTTGCTTTTGTTCTTCCATTTAAAACAGCAATGAAATAATACCTTTCCATATTCAAGTGCACTCATTTTAAAATTAACAATAGGCAAGTTATTAATCAGTGTTTAGGCAAAATTTTATGGGGTATTTTTGTAGGACCTTCTTTGTCTGTTATATAAACATGGTCTTAAGTTTTGATGCATTTCATGGGTTTCCTGGGTTAGTTGCCTTGTCATTAAATGACTATATGTTTCTTGCAATCTCTGTTAGAAGCTAAAAATATCAAAATTTTTAAAGGGAAATAAATATAAATATAAGACATTTAAACTCACCTTTTTCTACCTTACTTGAGGTCTCATATTTAGACAAAGAAAACTATCGCTAGGTAATAAACCAAAGCATTTTGAATACGTTGTTTACAGTGGAAAACATCATTTTCAACAAATTTAATATTTTTCATAAAACGGTAATAAAATTTTCTAACCTATATCTTTGGTGTATTGTGGGTTAGCTACCTACTGACTGATAGCCTAGTTTACACCGCAAAGATCTTTGGATTCTTTTTAAATGAGTTTTAACTTTAGTAATAAAATCAAAATTGGGTATCAAACTTTACTATTTATGAGTTTGCATAAGATGAAAAGTACGCTTGACTTTGACAAATCTGTCATATTTTAAATTTTAATGCGGTGTTATGCGCCAATTTGGGAAGGTGGCTATGCACGAACGAAGAATTTTTGTTTTCATAAGAGCCCAGAGGAAATAAAGAAAAAACTAATAAAACGCAAACAAAAAGGCGCTTATGAATAGTGGAATAGAGCC